>JBBMKC010223388.1:0-12053 GCA_037834085.1 Bipalium vagum
AGAGAAATCTTCTTAATTTCTCTATCTTGAACTCTGTCGGTTTTCCGTGGTCTTCCGCATCGCTGTTTGTTCTTATGTGATTGATACTGTTTGAATCTTTGAAGTGTCCATTGCACACAACATCTTGATAATTTCATTTTATCGGCAATTTGAACCTGAGAATAACCTTCTGCATGATAAACTAGAATTCTTTCTCGTTCTGTTATTGAAGTTTCTCTTGTATTTTGTATTAATTAACATATCTGTGAAAAAATTAAACATGAAAATTATTTTTCCATCTAAAATTTAAATCATGTCAGCATTATTTGGAAGAACGTATCTTTATGAACAATTATTTTCAAGAACTTATTCGTAAAAATTAGCTGAGAGATTCAAAAGATAATTTTTATTAAGGAAATAAAATACATACTAGTTGTTGTTAGTCTATTTCTGGATGTCTTCTCTTCTACTCGTCCTATTTCTTTTTCATGTCTCTACTCCGGTCACATTCAATTTCTCATTTGTCATATTTTTCTTGTCGATATCCTCGTTCTGCCGTTAATTAATACTAATTCCTGTCCAGTTTTCTTAGGTTCTAATATAATCTCTCTCAAAACCAACCATTTCTTATACTTATTTCGTGGATGTCGGAAAATGATGATTTTTCTTCTCTACTGCACGTACTTTGGGGTTTTTTGATTCTTGGCTCTTTTCTTCGTCTATAGTGTTTTATGACAAGTCTATCATTTCTATCAGTATAATAAACTCGTCGTCATCTTATTTATCTTCTTTTTTTTTATATTTGTCGATGATTTTTGGATTAGCACTTTTATCTGGTTGTTTTTGTATATTTGTAATTATTAATGAAATTTTTTCCACGTAACTCTTTCTACATATGAACGTCCTTTGAATTTTTTATGTCTTGCTTTTGATTGGTTCTGGTATCTTAACCATGTCTTCAATTCTAAAATTGTGTTCTTTCACCGTCCTACCGTGTTCTTTGTATTTTTCCTGGCCGTATCTTATAGTAAGTCCCACTTTCTTCCATGCCTCTTGCAGTCTTTCTTGCATTATCTTCTTCCAAATATTGTGATATTGATCTCCCATATTCTAAATCGATGGGCATATTATTATTTCTCAGATACATCAAATCGAATGGTGCTTCCCCGTAGCTAAATGAACTGTGTTCATATAAGCATATAAACATGATAATGTGTGCATGTTCCAATCTGTTTAATATTTCTGTATACGTTGACATCATCTTCATCAATATTCCGTTAAATCTTTTTACTAGCCTATCCGTTTGCGGCCTTTATGGTGATATATTAAACTTTAATATTGAGAATAAAACGCATTTCTCTTTTAATAGCTCTCTCATAAAATTTGTTCCCTTATGCATTAACAACTTCTTTGGAGCTCCGTATCTAAAAATAACTTCTACAAAAATCTTGGTTATTAATTTTTTATTCCATAAGCTATCGGCCATTTTGTAAAGTAATCGCACATTATTGTTATAGAACGATTTCCCATTGTTGTTTCTGGCAGTGGTCTCACGACATCCATTGCTACCATCTCGATTGGTACTAATAATACACTGATCGGTTTCAGCGGTACTTTTGTCCTTGCTCCTGTTCCTTTCTGAGTCTCACAGTTTTACATGATTGGTACTAATTTCGATTATTTTGTTCCACTTTTAACCAGAGGTATTTTCTTGCGATTCTTGATTATGTTTTCCTTGTTAATAAAAGCTCTTCTAGTGCTCCGTCTTTATCTTTACTAGGTATCACGTAATATAACTCCTTGTTCTTGATAAAATATAAAATTCCTTTCTTCATTTTGATTAAGCTTTTAATTTTACCCAGCTCCTTCGCCAATCTTCCGGAAATTGCTTCGTCATCCATCATCCATATTTTTCAACAACGACTATTTATTCATAAATAGGGTGATTTTCTTCCCCCCAAAAATAATGCCTAAGCTTTTAACTGCTAACACTATTACTATCACTTCTTTTTCTATTTTAGCTTAGTTTAATTTATGATTCTATACCTTCTGCTTGCATATGCTATGATGTGATTCTTTTCTCCTCCTGTTTCTTGTGCAAAAATTGCTTCTACTGCGTATCCGGTAGCTTCCGTGATTAGAAAAAATTGTTTTCTCATGTCAGGATAACACAATATCCCTAAATAGTGTTCCTTTAGCTCTTCGAATGCCTTCTGTTAGATCAGGGTCCGCAAGGAGGGGCCGATTTAGTAATTTATTATCTAAAAAGGAAACTGACATTCCCCATTAATCAAGCTAGTCTACGACTAATTAGTCGTCTATATATATATGGTATATAAGGATTTGGAATCCGCAGTGGATTGCCACAGAAGAGAGTTCAAAAAAAATTTTATTCTATTTTGTCGGAAGATCCAAGATTTGTTGCTGTTGTCCGAAGATTTCCAAGGATTCCAAATTGTAAATTCATATTTATGTCCTCTATGCGAAAAGACCTGTGGGTTGTGCTGTTAGGGGGTTTCTGAGCGAACCGGATTGGACTCAGCAAATCACCCTTCGGAGCTGTTGTCGTCACAACTGGTGAGAACATCGTCATTTTATTTTCTTTGTTTTTTCTTTAATTTAAATTGGCCTTTAATTTTTATTGACATTTAATTACTTGATTGATATTTACATTTAGTTATTCAATTGATTATTATTAAAGACATTATTGATCGACTATTGAAACGTTTGATTTTGTGATTGAAGACATTTTATTGATTATTTGAGATATTGTGCTTGTTATTGTTATTCTGGTAAAAAGTGTTGTTAGTAATTGTTTTGAGTCATTCATTTGCATACACGTATTGAAAAAAGTGAAGGGGTCAGTAAACTTTGCAAGCTAGGTGTTACGATAACGTTCATAGTAAAATAATAGTGTACCAAAACCAAAAAGAGTGGAAACAAATAGTAAGCTTAATCCTAGACTAATTATGATCCATTCTGATTATCTTGTGTATTGAAGTATAACTCGCATGATTTTCTAGCCTACTTTAATATTTTTATTTGTTTGTGATTAAAGTATAATGCGTTATATTTATGAAAAAAATGTATGTAGGAGTGTGACAAGAAAATTATAATTTTAACAATACCCAAAAGTCACTTTTCTATTTTAAAAATCAATAAAATTTTGTCTGTTAATAAACTACTATTGTTTCAAATAAAATAAATTAAAAAAATGGAATTTTATTTAAATATTTTTGAAAAATGATTTCATCTAAATAAATCCAATTATTAGTTTTGTATGTGGAGGTCCTTTTTAAAAAAATTTCCACCGTCGCTTTAGAAGATGTACAATGCAGCTCCTGAAGTTCTACTTGAATGATATTTTTAAGCTGCTTGATAGTTAACATACACCCAGTCTTTCAAGTAGCCCAAAGGGAAGAGTGTGATGCTGCTGGATCAGATAAGTTGCAGTCTATTGAAAAGTTAAATTTGCGAAATTATTCGTTTTCCAAATAATTTTCTTAGCAACTCCATTGCTGTCTGGCAGTATGAGTAGTTTTATTTCTATGCGCGCATTTTACATTTTTGATATCGATCTTCTGTAACTGTAATTGAATTTCCTTTATGATTCTTTAAAAAGTAAGGGGCAATAACCCTCTCAAATGTTCCGCCTCACTAAACTTTCATCATAAGAGATGCAATTCACGTGAATGGATTACCTTCGAATTCCGAGTACCTCATAGGTCTTGTATTTTTTTCAATGACAACCATTCAAGTGAAAATGTGATTCATCTTCCATAATTAATTTGTCAAAAAAGTTAGTTTTGTTCACAATTTAGTGTATCAAATATAAACCTGGCTCCAACTCTTAGATGGTGCAAATAATAACAATCAGTAAAGCAACAATTTGTAATTATACCACACAATCACAAAATACAAAATGATGATCAAAGTCTGGGATCACAATATCTGTAATGTTTCACAAACTTTCAAATCAAATTACTCCTCAAAACAAAATCAAATATAACCAAACAACAATAAAGTCAAAGAATGAATTAATCAAATGTAGTCTCTTAATAGAACAATACTTAAAATAATTACTTTTTATCTCAAACAGTAATGTCAAATCCTAATAAAAGTCAATTAAAATAAAAGGCTTAAGTCAAAATCCAATTAAAACAAAATATTACTCGTACACTAAATTAATCAATATTAATAATTACTTACAAAAAATAAAGATTAAAGAAAATGGAAAAGTCTTACGGTTTATCTTCCGCTAAAACTTCCGAGTTATCGTCTGAGCCCTAAAAGTTGCTCACCAATAACCTGCTGATGGGGAATTTTAAGCATAGTCCCAGTACTGCAAATATTAAATACTTGATGCTAATAGCTTTCTTTGTGTGACAAATATCTATTGCAAATAGTCGTAGCAAAAATCTTCTATCGTAGATCTCGTAACACAAATCTTCCTTCGTAGATTCTTCCTTCGTAGATTATGATTTATAAAATATTTCGCACATTCTCTGAGGAGTAAAATTATGCTGAAATCCCTCTGCTTATATGCTTTTCTGAAACTGATCTTCATCTGGAGATTATTCTTCAAATAATCTTAAAATTAATCTTATAATGCTAAAAATTTTTATTAAAACTTTAAAATTCCATGAAAAATTGGAATTGGAAAATCTTATGATTATTAATATTTATGAATAACCTCTTAGAATTTTTCAAAAATAAAAATTACTTTTGGAGGGTTGTTTTATTTTTTACGTATTTTCAAAATAAAAACATCTTGGAATTTCTAATTGTTTTTCAATTTTTAATTAACTTTAATTATAAATATTATTATTATGATTATTATTTCTAACATTTAAACCATTTTCATAATTTTCCTTGGTTTTATTTTCCCGAAGGGTGTCTTGGGTTAACCCAACAGTTTCAAAATCATAACTTGAATCGAAATCACATAGTTTATCATCTGGTTATATCATTTTGGTTTTGCATGGGTATATATTTACACATCTTAGTATGTGGTGCAGTTCTTGAAACTTAAAATTTTCGAAAACATCTTTGAGTAAATTATTGAGTCTTTAGAATCAATATTACTATTTTTTAAAATATGATTATTTATTTTAGGTTTATCTTAAATGTATATTATTTGAAATTAGAGACATCGTTTTTTCTATTAATGGAGATTTTTTTGAAGCATAAACAACAATTAAGCATATTTTCAATTATTATTATTAATTATATTAACCAAATACACTTATATATATATATACACACTCATTAATGTCCTTGAGATTGTTTTAATAAGTTCTTTATTAAAATAATATATCGAATTTGTAAACATTTTATGAAATCTGTGAAATTTACTTCTCAAATATTTTCTTTTTCAATTATTCCTAAATATATTGATGCATTTAATTCCATTTCATGGATGTTTACCAAAGTGACTTATTTGAAAATTCATTAATGAAGAATGAAAATACAAATACTGAAAATATAATTCATATTGATTCTGCGGACGATAGGAATACAGTTCATTCAGACATTGCTATGACAAAACATATATTAGATATTCACACTCCATCACCGATGGTAACAAGGTCATGTTTCAGTGGAACAAATTACGAATCTTGGAAAAGTGTTCCAATGTATTATTCTCAAAACAATAATCCCAATTTAAATTGCACAACTGTTGAATCGGAAAACAAAAACTCATTTAATCACACAAATGTATATGGCCTATATAAAGTAGATAACAATTCAACATTACCTCAGAACTGGGCTAATTTTCAGTTAAATCAAAATTGTAGCCCTGATCCTATTCGTCGAAATGATATTATTATCGAAGAAAAAACTTCAAATGACAATGAAAATATTGATGATGTGAGATTAGTTATTTAATTTTATATAATTATAAAAATTACGAGCTCAAGTTTTATAAACTATAAGTAGAAAAAGAAGTTTTAACTACCGTATAATCATTTGAAATATTCTTATTTAAAATTAAACCAAATGGTTTTAATTATCGCCTAAGTATCAATATAAATTTCTTTAAATATCGATAAATATAAATTAAAAAATTTTCCGATAATTTGATTGATAATAACTTTAACATAAAATATTGAAATTATAGATTTCATCATTGTCAAAGTTTGAAGTTTTTGTATCTAATTAAAAGTTTAAGAAATTTTTCAATAGTAAAAAATTTTTCAATCAATAAATTATAATAACCGATAATGAAAATTAATAATAAAATTCTGTGATAAAAAGTATAATCAATAGGTAAATTCGAAAATGATAATATTAATCAATAATTTTTCGAAGTGGAGATTGTTTATTCTCTAAGTTATTTATAAAGTTATTCTGTGGCTCTCTATTGTAATTATTTTATAGTCAGATTGTTCCGATCGTTCTCAATCGCCAGTAAACAGTGTTTCCAGTAATGAAAGCACTGGGAGCAGTAGTAGCAGTGGGAAAATCTCTCCAGAACAGACACCAAATGAAAACAATTGTGAAATATCTCCAGATACTTTTAATTCGCAAATAATAGAGCAAAAGAATCGCCTTATTGATTTTCAATACATTTTCTTCAACAACTCAGATGATGAGATTTTTAGCAAAAGATATCATCAATTGCCAAAAGCTATCGACAGAGAAGCAGCCAAACGATTGGCAAGACGTTTATATGATTGTGACGGGTTCAAAATCACCGATGTTGCCAAGCATTTGTCGAAACGGTAAAACTTGATCGCATTACATTCCTTATGATCTCAACTATTTTCCGTTTGATTTTTTTCCAGGAATGATTTCAGTCAGATTGTCGGAGAAGAGTTCGCCAATTTCTTTGATTTAACAGGACTGCGTCTGGATGTGGCTTTGAGATTATTTCTGAGCAAATTCACACTCACCGGTGACACCCAAGAACGTGAAAGAATCATGCATCATTTTTCCAAGAGATACGTGGAATGCAACGGTTACATGTACAATGGAGAAGGTAATAATTTTTCATCGTTTTTTAAATAACTCAGAT
This sequence comes from Bipalium vagum, assembly GCA_037834085.1. Lineage (NCBI taxonomy): Eukaryota > Metazoa > Platyhelminthes > Tricladida > Geoplanidae > Bipalium > Bipalium vagum. The sequence goes on from JBBMKC010223388.1 coordinate 6,998, forward strand.
TGTGTTACTCTTGATCTTATTGATATTTTTAATTATAGTTTAACTGAAATCACACTTTATCGATTTTAAAATATTGACTTAAATTGTAATTATTTTAACGAATTTTTTAAATCGATTGATTATTATAAATTCTATTATTGTTATTAATTATTATTATTATTATTGTTAATATCAATTGGTTTACTATCAATAAGACAAGACATTTTTCGAATAAAATTATTAAATAATAAATAATAATTATTTAAGAAAACTTTCTCGGACCTGGAAATTCTTTTTAATTTTTAAAATAAGTTAAGCTATAAAATAATAACTATAATAATATATAATAATAATATATATACAGTCAACCCCCGTTATTATGGAGATATCGGTCAACTCGAAAAAACACTCTTATAAGGGGTTACCTTATACCGGGGTGCTAGATTATGCAAAACTAAGATGAGTGCTAATTGAGTAATATTAAAACGAACACCGAAATAAATTCATAAAATAAAAAATCTAAGTTTTATAAATCAACTTATTAAGGCGAGTAGTAAGAAATTTCGGTCTACTTTATAAAGTGATATTTGAACATTTATAGTTGTAAATTAATTAATAATTGAAAATTGTATTTCATTATTTAAGCAAGATACATATTTAATACAATTTGTTTTAATAATATTTAAATATTGCCGAAAGATTTGAATGTAATATGATTTATCAAAAAAATTTTTCGTGTCGCTCTTTTATTTCAATTCAAATTTGGTAAAACTGCGGCCGAATCGTGTAGAAACTTTGCAAAGGTTTTAGTAACAACGCTATATCGGAACGTCAATGTCAACATTGGTTTATGAGATTTAGAGATGGAGATGAAAGTCTGAATGATTCAGAACATGGACATCGACCTTTTACTATGTTCTTTGTCGATAAATAGTAAATACCGTAAGGACTAAATTGTTAAATGATAATGCTCGACCGCATGTAGCTAAATTGACGAAGCTGAAATTAGAGGAATTAGGTTGGGAGGTTTTTTCTCATCCGCCGTACAGTCATGATCTAGCGCCAATGGACTACCACTTGTGCAAGTCCATGTATCTATATTTGACTGGAAAGAAATTTAAAAATACATGAGACATTGAAATTTCGGGCCAAGACTTACTTTGACTTACAGGAATCTGATTTTTTCAACAAGGGATTCATGCTTTGATTGTAAGATGTCGAAACATTATTTATTTGAATGTTTATTACTTTATGAATTAAGATAGTGTGTGTTTTGCTTCATGCTTTATTAATATATATTGCAGACCCGAAAATTCTTATTACTCATACTGATATAAAGGCAAACATATACATTCAAAATTTTATTTATAGAAATCCAGTATAGTAGTTTGCTTGACATTTGGTTGAGAATTTAAGATAATACTGTCTTCTAAATGTGCAAAAAGATCAAGAGTCTTTTCATAAAAAATTTTTCCTGGCAAACAAATAAATCGTTTGATAACTTGAAGAGAGTGGAGTACTTCTTTAATAGTTGAATAAGATAATACTATTTTGGAATTACATGTAATACTATCTTCATCGGAAGAACTTCAAATATTATTATGAGTGATCATCATGCCACCAATATCCCCGATTGTAGTTCTTACAACGCAGGTGTTTTCCTTTATTGTGATGTATTCAGATGCTGTCATGGTATCTTCAATGTTTATTTGATGTATAAGGCATTGGATATCCTCGACCACAGAATTTTCATTCTCTGGTAATGTAGAATCTTAACTGGTTAAGCTTGTATGATTCCAACAACTTAGAATTGTGGACGAGCTTATTTGATTCCATAATTGAATGTCACATAGATGGAATATGTGACTGATACATATTTCTGGGTGTCTATGATATCATTAAATATCAAGGAAAAGTCTAACAATTTATTTAGATATAATTTTTATAATAGCATTTAATTGATTTAGTTACAACAGCACCAAGAAATTGTAGGATTCCTGTTGAGTATTTTGGTAAAAATATTATTTTGATGTTTGATAATTGACATTATTTATGACATAGAGCATTATCCAATATTATGATAATATAATTTATTTCTGTTTTTGATTTTCGTGCCATCATTAAAATTCAATCATTAAAATCTGTAATGGTCATCCATGCTTTTGAATTCGCTTTATAGATTACAAATTTTGAAACATCTGGGGTGCCTGATTTTCCTGTCCATTAATTTTCTTTTGTCACTGCCATCAGCATTGCAGCAAAATACAATATTGATTCTAATTTTGCTATTTTTAATACCTTTCACATTTCTGTTTAAAAGCGTTCTTGAGGGAAACTCTTTATATTCAAGCCCAGATTCATCCATATTATAAATATCTTGCGGGACATTTTTTAGAATATATCTTATTAAAATTTTTTGGAAATTAATTTTCTCAAAATCGATATTCTCGGTTTCACACCATAAAATTTTTTATTTTAAAATTATGTCGGTTTTTTAACCTATCAATCCAACCATTTGATATTTTAAAATTTTCAATTTCAAGCTGTGTCAAACTTTGCAGATTGAATATCTTCTATTATATTAATATATTAATATTTATATATAATAATAATTTTCGCAACCAGTTGAAAAAACATTTTCAAAATCTTCATATTTTGGCTTGCAGCATCTTTAAAATTGACAGAATCATTTTTAAATTAACTGATTTTTTTAAAATATCGAAAAATGATTGCTTACATCATTAAGTGAAATGTTTTTGTGCTTTTGAATATATTCATATCTTTTTTCTTTTATATTTAAAGAAATTCTGCTTTTTATGAGATTCTGCTTCCATTTGCTTTTTTGTAATTTTAAAAATAGTATTTAAACAACTTTTTATTATTTTTATTTTAACTTTAATGAATATTGTGTCTAAAAGTCAGTATTATTTATTCATTTATTATATTTTCCTAGGAACCCAATAAATTTAGAATTATTAATCTGAAAAATTAAAAAAGTACCTTTTGGCGTCTAAAATAACATCTATATAACGGGATTCCCTTATAATAGAGTATTCTTAAAATTCCTATGTCAACGGTTAATAATTTTTATTAAAGAAAATTCCTTTAAAACGAGTTTACCCTTAAAACAGGGATTAATTGTGCTTAATATTTAGCGTTATTAATTTAAAAATAATTAAAAGAATCTTCAGGTCTGATTAGCCTCATAATAATATTATGAATACTTAATTAATTATCTTTATTTTTTCAGGTTAATTAAAATAGTGATATATATTAATTGATGTTTTTGTCAATTTTAAATTATATAAAAAAATGTAAGACATAAAACTGTGCATTTTGAATTTCAAAATTCTCATTTTTAATTTCTTTATTCCATGAAATTTTTTTATATTTGAAATTTGACAGAACATGTAACAAAACGATTTGAATTTGTTGATTGGAAAGAAAAATAAGTTTGCGTATTTCTATTAGTCAGCCAATCAGATGGATTTATGAAGTTTGATCATCGATTAACATTTCCACATTTATTAAAATCAAACATGTTCTAGAATAAATAAAAATTTTTATAAACTTATTTGTAAACGTAAATAAATCAATAAAAGAATAACGTTCAAAAAAGAAAAATTTGAAAAAACAAAAAATCACAAAGAACATAAAAGCAATCTAAATTATCAAAGTAAAATCACTGTTGCCATCCCCTAATATTTTTTATTATAAGCACATCGTAATATAAAACCGTCTAATATTGTGTAAAAATTGATATCATTTTTATGTTCGACAAATAACCTTTGTTATTTTGTCTAAATTTTATGTTATTTTCCTGAAAAGTGACCTTGATGATTAATGGTTATTTTTTGTTTTACGCTATAAACCAATATCGGCAATATTAATGATGATATTTTAATGTTTTTACTTTGAAATATTGTGGTCGTTTTATAATTAAAATGGACTCATTTATACATGAGTAACTTTAAAAATGTACTTTTATTAATCCATTTCATTGTTCAACTAATCAATGTGTGTGTTGAGGCAGAAAAAGACCAATCAGTAGTTTATAATTTGTCATTACACCATTGAGATGTAGCTATTGAACGACAGGGAATTAATGTGCTTGTGAAGGAAATATATGTCGATGATTATCACAGTTATCATTTGGAATCTGATTCATGCCTACCATGTGCTGATAGATGGATGATCTGTTTCGCTCGATTTGCATAATCATTGGTATTTCCTTTTCTTCGATTACTGATTCAATTATCTAATATTTATTTTAATGAATTCCGTTTAATATTATTATATGCATATTATTTTACCAATATATTCAATATTAAATATCTCAAATTTAACCTGACTCCGGTTAAAATTAGGCAGTGCAAATCACAACAAATCAGTACAGCAATAACGTGTATTTATATAACAGTATACAAATGGTACTCACAAGATAAGGATAACACTCAAATCCTCAAAAAAGAGTTCAAATAACAAAGATAGCAACCACCAAATTGTCAAATAAGTATGAGAATAAAAATGATACTGATCACCAAATTGTCTAATTGAACAGTCACACAATTCGCAAATATTCAAATGATAATAAACAATAATTAAATATTAAATTAATAAATAAAGAAGATAAATTGTTTTCAATAAAATAAATATAAGAAAAATACCTTCTGAGATAACTCCTGTCGAGATTCCCCAACTATCAACTAAGCAATTGTTCAGAGATGGGGAACCTGAACACAATCCCAATCTGAAAATTATAATCATGATACCTGTATTTCAATTTCTGAATACGCTTCTAATAACGCTTGGATACAGATGCTAATATCGATTTTAATAACGTTTGAATCTCGAATCTAATCACTACTGAACCACTAAAAATTCTTTTCTTTATATTAGGTTTCCAAAAGAGTAATTGCGGCTTATAACCATATACTTTAAGAAGTCATAACTTTTTTAAAAATCAACTTTATTAAACAAAAATAATTTCCATCAGAATGAACAATTTTTTGCCAATTATTAACAAGTTTATATATACCAGTACAATAAAAATCTGAATTCTTAGAATTAAAAAAGT
>JBBMKC010223399.1:0-12052 GCA_037834085.1 Bipalium vagum
TTTTAATCCTAAAAGCAAGAGAATTTTTCTAACTGCAAAAAAGCCCTAAAATAAAATTTTAAAACCCTTAATAAAAATAAAGGACGATCATCACCAGCTTTTGCAAAAATCCTTATTTTTGAACAAAATATAATTTTTTGTTTGATTTTATTCGTTCATTATTAAGCAACCTTCGCGTTAAGTCCTAATAATAATTATTATTAGCTACACTCAACTTAAATTAGGAACTTGACAAATTTACTTGGTTTTCTTAGCCAATCTTCAGCTTTACATTTAAACTTAGGAAGTCAAATTAATCGTCTTAACTGCGTATAGAAGAACTTATTATAGCTCCTTCAATCCATAACCTATTAAATGTTTCGAAATTACCCTATATCCTAAGTCATAAAAGTAAACATTAGCACAGTGAATAAAATAAGACCTAGTCTTTCTGTTTTGATCGAAACATACCAATAGGTGTTTTTATATGTATTGAGTTCATTTAAGGAAAATTCATAAAAAATACATTAAAACTTTTATTGTATTAAGCCACCACCATAAAACGTGTTTCAATAAAAAGTCATCGTACACAAGAAAAATTATCATCTCACTGCTTTAACCCTTTTCACCCTTCTGCCTTAGGCTTTGCAGTCTGGCTAAGTCAGGGTATTGCCATGTAGATCAATGAGTGAGTTGACTTGTAAAAAATTCTGCAAAATAACTGTTTCTTGGAATGCTTGTTATTATATTATTATATAGTTAACTTTTTTCATTATATTTCCTTGATAGTTTTGATCTTCCATTTAAGATTTCTTTTAAGAGTCTTTTACAATTGATATTATTATTAATACATGTGGGATAATCTTTAGTCTCACGTTAAAATTAAAAATCATTTATTTTTTTTACCAACTGATGTTGTTTCCGGCAATAAATTTTTTCTTACGTTCCAATTCAATAAATTTCAATCAAAACAAAAAAATTTCTAACTCTATCTTGTTGCAGTCCATTGTGAAGAGCAGTGCCTTATATAATATCAGACGCCTATTATCAATTCCCTCTTTAGGCATTTAATAATAAATCGGTCCCTAATTGCGGACTCTGATATAATCTTGGCAATTCGACATTCGTTGTTGTCAAGATTAGATCATATAATGATAAAAATATTTTTTTATTATTATAATTAATTTAGGTACCTTAATAATCATATTATGTACCATTTCGCCATCTTTATAAATAATTTATTATTTTAAATTCTAGGACCATGGGGTCTTATAATTCTAAGGATTAAAAGTGCTCTTGGCTAACCCAACACAATTAACGTGAATAAAATAAAATAAAGTTACAATAAAAATAATTTTTAATTTCTTCTTTTTCCTCTTGAAAGCAATTTGTTTTCCAATGATATCATACAGTATAAATAATATATCATAAAAAAATAGAAAATGAAAAATAATTATCCTGGTAATATTTTTTGTAACAATCGTTGTGAGATATATTGAAAATTAGTCGGGGAATGTAGCTCAGCGGTAACTCAAAAATTAATTGTATTTTGTAATGTTTTCCTATTGTCGAATTCCAACACATATCCACATCTACAAAAATTTAGCAACACATACATAAATATGGTAAAAAGTTTATTAAAAACTGGTTAAAATTTCATTTCGATTTTGATTTACTTTTTAAAATTTTACTTTTATTAATTTTTGTTTTCTTTATAACAAATTTTACCTAATTTCGATATTTCTGTAGGTAATTTTTATAAATCTTAAGTGGAAACTGTTACACTATATAACATAAATTCGAATTAAATTCTTATATTCAAATTACAAATCAAGATTTTTCTTCTGTAGACTCCATATTAAAATGCGTGAAAAATTTTTTATACATTTTTGATAGAAATATAATCCTTCTTCTTAAACTTTGAAGAATTGATAACTTTGACGCTGTGTAAAATAACGTTTAAAGTCTTAAAATGATTAAATAATATAAAATTAACACGTTGACTTCTTGACAAAGTATTACGGTGGTGAAAATAACAGTTCTTTGGCAAGATAGCAGCAGATATATATTTGTTGTAAGACCAAATTCAATCTTAACGAGGCCTAGGCATTTATATAATTGGTACCAATGACCAACGGATTTAAAAAAACAATGTTCAAAGCTCTTTAATAATTTAATTTTTTATGGAATATTTTTAAAATAAAATTAGAATCACTAAACTAATCAAAAAGTATTTGACCACGAAAGACATGTTCATAATTAACATTTTAACACTAAGATTACAATATAAGAAATATTGGTTTAGATCTTTCGTGATATAATAATGCAGTTTCAAGTTTAAAATAAAAATGTCATAATCACTACTATGAATTTTTCATTTTTTTTCAAAAAGTTAAACAAATCTAAAATTTAGACAAGCACAACAGAGAATTTGCCAAATATATTAAACGGTTTCAATTATCGGCGAGACCTTTCATCAATTTCTGCTTCCTGACAACTGAACCTGGTTTGGCGTGCTGAATAATGTTACGTTCCTTGCGATTGTGTTTCTGTTCTATTACACGGTGCTCAAACGACAACTTTTTGACGGACTTGGGAACGATTCTGCGCGTCTGGATTCCCTGCACAGTGGGGTTTCGACTGTATTTGTCTCTTAATTTCTGAGCCTCCAAGAGATTAACTCGTTCTCTTGGCGTTTTCTTTAAAGAAATGGAAAAATCAATAAAAAGATCAACTGAAACCAATGTATACCGCTCCAAGCTTTTCCGAAGCGTGAGTTTTCCACAAACGGACATTGTGATCGGTTGACGACGATAAGATAAATCGGTCCTCGTATGTGTACTTGACACCGATAACGCGCGCCATTCGCTTGTTGGAGTAGATTTCGCGAGATTTAGAATCGTCTTTGTTAAAGATACGAATCTGTAGAAGTTTATTATGGAATGGATAAACAATAATCATATAATTGATAAAAAGCGTTTACCGTTTTGTCTACACTGGCGCTGACGAACTCCATACCTCGATTAGAATATGACACATCAGTGACGGATTTTACATGACCACCATGTACTCGAACAGGCATTTTGAAATGGCGAATATCAAAAGTGTACAGATTGTAGTCTTCAGAGGACGTGGTAAAATAAACGGGGAATTGTGGATTGAATGACATTGCCGTACTTTTATGTGACATGGTGATCTGAATTGATATCGTCATATAAAATAAAAACCAATTTTTAAAATCTATTTTTGTCAAATCGATAAAAATTAAAAGCACCTGTGCAGAAATTTCAGACTGTCTAATATCGAACAAATTGATCTTATTGTTACGACTCAGTCCACAAAGAATATCGGATTCAGTTGGGTGAAATTTTACGCAGTGTACACTTTCACGTTCTTTTTTTCCAAACGTTGTGTACGGTTCAGACGTTGAATGATCCATTTTATAGATAAATATTGCCTCGCTCGTTCCAACTGCAAAATGCTGATCGAATAATTGGGTATGCAAGCACTGTGGAACGTCTTCAATAGGAAATGAGTTTTTTGGCACAACTTCGTCAGTCCAAGGCTCCCAATCAACTTTGTCTTTGAAATCCCAGTGGTTAATTATTTTATCATAGCCGCACTTTAAAATGATAGTTAAAAATTTTATTTCTTTGATTATATAGCTTACGCTGAGAAAATTAGATTCATCAAAATGGGATATTCCAGATATTAATCCTTCGTGGACCTTTATATCTGCTAATTTAATATTTGAAGAAATGTTCCAATATTGAATCTACAAGAAATTCTATATTGATAGTAAATACAATGGCAATTACTCTTCCATCAGCTGTTCCAAAAACAGCTAACGACATTTTAGCTGGATCTACACTCATGACTTGTACATCATCTAAAGCACCGTCCAAACACCTGATAAACGGTTTAGAGAGAAATCTTTGAATCTTGGAAGCATTTGTGGCCTTAACATATTCCCGCTCTTGAGAAAATGGGTGAAGAGATTGATCATAATTTCTGGGAACTAATTGAAATATTTCAAACGGGAATTCACTTAATTTTAATTACTTTTATGAATATCCTTCTTAGTTTCTCTAAGATAATCATAAGGATTTCTAACTATAATTTTAACTTTATCAGACATTAGACTTAAAGGTAATATTTAAACAAATTTATTTTTATACAATTTATGTTACTACATTAATATAATTGATTAGACAAAAATGCGTTAATTTTAATAAATAATTTTTTTTCAAAAAATTAAAAAGAAACCCAGATGCTCACAACTTTAAAAAAATGTTTAATTTGAATTAATTAAATTATTTTATTGTTATAATTTTGTAAAAAATTAAATTTACTATTTGTAAATTTTTAAATTTATAATCAAATAAAATTATAAATATTGAATGACTATATAACAAATTTTTTATTTAGGTTTTAAAATGTACTATGAAGCCTATTGGCTATATTTTTTTCCCATTCTTATTTTTGACGATAATTTTATGGAACATTAACCACAAAACTTTCAATTTTGATAAAGGTATCAGCATTAAAGAACTTTTATCGAGTTCCATTTATTTGGCAAGAATCGCTGGTAATGAAGTTTTGAAAGAAAAATTACATTTTAAAAATGATTTTAATGTCTCAAAATTAAGCAAAATTAGCTCAAAAGTATTACTAAATGGATTGATGAGTTATTTTCCCACGTTAAAAGTTATTTAATATATAAATATTATATTTTTAAAAAATATAAACAGATAATTACAAACGAAGAAATGGATCGATCTCTCAGTAATGATTACGATTTTCACGATAAGAAAAGAGCTCAAATAGACGATATGATTCATAATGACTTGATAGTGTCATTCGAAGATGTATTGGTCTGGGTGAACCAGTTAGAAGGAATTGACGATTACTCAAGTAAAATCTAATTATCATTAATGATTTTTATTGAGTCAATTAATTTAAGACGGCATTAATTATGCGACCATCTCAATTTGTATAACATTTCAAGAACATCCAATTGCAGCAGTCATTCATCATCCGTTATCTAACGAAACTTGTAACTATTTTTGTAATTGAGAATTTAAGTCTTTTTTTCTACAAAAAAAAATTTAGATTGGATTTGGTTGGGCTATTCGAAATCGAAAAATCTCAGCAAACACAAAGGCTGGAAGTCTCAAACAACGAAAGTTCTAATATCACAATATTTCGGTAATTCGGAAATTATTAATGAAGTCAATGGTTTGTTCAACAAACCGAAAGTGATTGCTAGATCTGGAATCGGTAAGGCAAAAAATTGTCATACATTAATTAGACAAAATGTTAATAAAAATACAATTAATTTCAGGCTACAAGACAATGTTAATTGTAAACGGTTCCGCCGATTACTTTTACCACAACGCTCCATTGCACAAATGTCACGTTTGCGTCATTCATGTCTTCATCATCCATTTCCGAGGATGCATTTTTTCATGGTCAAAGTCAAATCCGAAACAGTCGATATTGAATGGAACGACGACTAATTTGCGACAAGTGTTGAATTATTCAGAAAAATCCCCGAAATGGGTTCCGAATCTCATATGCGGTATAAAAAAATAATACAAATAAAAACAAGACAAATGAAAATTGAAACAATTTATTTTGATCTATTTGTTGTCATTTTAATTATTTCATCGACCATCAGACCGATTCCGTTGAAAATTTGGAACAGCGAAGCTTTATCGCACATGTATGCCGGACTGGAGACGATTAGGTTTTTGGTGTCAACGTGAATTTCCTGAGAAATTAATAAAAATAATAAATGCATGTATCATTATCAATGATGTTTTTTGTTCGTTTTTTACATTTGAATTCTTTTCCACGTGTTTCACCCCCAGCTTTTTCACGTTACTCACAGCTTCGTTTTTTTCGCTGCCCATTGTTAATTCGACTCCCGAAACAATGCGGGATAACAGTACTGGAGCAATACAACAAACCCTGTAAGAAAATCGATAATGCATTGTATTTCTGTTTTATCGATTTTAAACAGAAAATTGACTATTATGAATTATGAAAAGGTTATATCGGAGGAAAAATTAAATTTAGGAATTCAGCTATTGATTTCAATGAAAAAAAAATCAATATTTTTTAAAGGGTTACTTGATAAAAGTAAAATTCAAAATCTTTAAATAAAAATTTGATCATTATTTAATTTAAAAAAATAATCAATAAACTTGTTTAATGAAGGAAATAGTAATTTAATTTACTAAACTCAACAACAATGATAGATCATTCTCCCAATAAAATTTGTTGATAAAGACAGTATTTATTTATAATCATTTTACCTCTTGGAGGCATTGTAATATAAAATGTGTTGGACTTTTATTTTAATACTGTGGGTTTTTTAAAAATCACCTTAAAAATAAAATTGCACATAAATAACAGCTCGAAATTTCGAAACTATTTAGGTCATTCATCTAACCACATCACCCTAATTAGAATTTTGTTAACAACGGTCTAACAATTCCATGTGTCTCAAAGAAGTAAAGCTTGATAAAAGTTAGAGATTTGACTGATGTCAAATCATCTGAGGTGTCCCAACTCTTTCCAACCGATAGAAAATTTCTTAGTTACTTTATTTCAAAGGAATATTTCTTATTTTGAAATTTATTTGATAAATTCTGTATCATTTAGAAAAAAATATTTTTCAATATAAAATTCAATAGTGGAAAATCCAGCCACGATTTTGAGAAGACGGTCCTTTTTAATCCATTTCTGTACTGTTTCGCGTTTACTGGTCAATCAAATTGAAAATATTGAGTGCATATCTTTCAGCAATCGAATAAATGTTTTTAGTGGATAGCTCTGGTTTCACGGATGTTCATCAAACAGATATTTTACATATCTTTATTATTTCTGTTTTTGTTAAGATCATTAATCTCCAAAAATTAAAATTATCCGACCAAAACCGGCAAAAATTTAATACATGTCAGGTAAATCTTGCTCTTTGAATTTTTGACAGGTTTATAAAAATAGATAAAAAAATTAATTCGCATAAAATCCTTTTATGACAAAATTAAACAAAACTTACCGACGTTTTTAATTACGAAAATCTTAGCCGCGGTAAACTGCAATGGTTGACAAGTAAAAAGGATAAAATTGAGAAAGCGGAAAAATCACAACAAAAGACATATAAGGTGGAAGTGTGAAAACTATACAATAAACAACTTACCCGATTGGCTTGCGGAGTTCTAAGAATTGGCGAATACAAGTCTCCAGTTGCTTATTGATTTGAAAATCAGAACCTTTGAATGCAAAGTCAGATCTAAAAATAATTTTAAAATAGAAAAACTTTACTATTTAAAAAAAATCAATAATTTCTATATTTAGAAATACATTTCCCAATTTTCATTTTTTATTTAACAAAAATACCATGCATAATGAAATCGATTTTTATGAAAATTATTTAATAAATGAGATTAAAGTCTATTTTTAAGTTAATTGTCGTTGAACGTGGACATTGTCTTTATGGTGTATTATTTATTGTGAAATCTATTACTTTCTCACTTCTGTCAAATTAATAATCACAAATATTAATATATTTAAGAATTACTTCAGTTATAAAGAAAATAATAATCATTCGATAAAATATTATTCAAAACTCTTTTTGGATTCTCCAAAAAAACACAAAAATGGTCCAGAAAGATATATTGATTAATACTTAAATGCTATTGATCTATAAATAAAAATAATACGCTGGAGAAAAATTAAAAAAGCAGGATTGAGATATTTTTTGTTTCTTAAAATAAATATTATATAATATATAATTCACTAATATATAATTTTAAACAATAAATTTAATATAACAAATGAAAAATATATAATTTTAAACACACTTACTTTTAAACATAAAAGCTTGTTCTATACATTTTGACTCATAATTGCGGTGTACAAGATCTATTTATTTTATTGGGTGAGAGAATTTTTTTCCTGTTTTATAAAAACATTGAAATTCAGTATTATATTTAAGCCATTATCATGGGGAACGAAAATGGATAACACATGTCAACAAGGTATGAGCTATTAGGTTTACAAATAAATAATCCAAAATTGTAATTATTTTATAACTAATACAATTTTTTAAATATTTCAATATGCTATTAATATTTAAAGCAGTAATTAATATGGCATCACGTTTTCAAGATCAATCAGAAATGTCCAAAAAAATCAGTCCAGCAGTGTCTAACATGGATACAGACAATATACTTATAATATATAATGAATTTTATAACAGGTTAAAAAGGTATATATTCGCCACTGCATTCTTTACAATTTCAGCAAGGGAAAATAGCAACAACACCATGCAAACCTATTTATTCTTTTCTTCGCAAAGATTTCGTGTCGCACAACGTGTGCCCATTTTGGTTCAGACCCTTTGAAAGCTATGATTTCAGCCTCTCAGAACGACAACGTCCTTGTGCTCTCCTTAGAAAATGCATCAACGATGATTTGGAACAATTACTCTGATAATTCAGCAGTGATACATACAGAACTTGCTAAGCAATTAGGAGTCATTCAGTAAAGTTTCTATCAACCTAAGAGATGGGTAAGATACAAAATGAAAGAAATGAATCCTACATAAACTCACTCAATCCAATGAAAACCCAAGAATGGTAATGTCTTTTTCTTCTTAATAGACAACGTCAAAAGTCGTTCTTATGGAAAGTCATAACGGGAGATGAGAAATGGATTCAACATGATAACCCGAAACGTAAAAAGACATTGGTATATCCTGGAGAACCGTCAACATCTGTCGAAAAGTCAAATCGTTTCGGAAAAAAATAGTGATCTTCATTTGGGGAGTAATTAAGGGAGTAATATATTATGAGCTGTTGGAAGTCAGTTAAACAATTACTGCCGATCGCTACAAAGGCCAATCAATCCGGTTGAGTCAACACATCGAATTAAAACGTCTGTTTAGTGGAAAAGAAAAACGACCTGTGATATTGTTGCATGACAACGCTAGGCCACATATAGTTTCAAAGACAAAGGACACCATAACGAAGCTTGGCTGGGAAATCTTGAAGCATTCGGCATATTCACCAGACATTGCTATAACTGATTATCATTTGTTTCAGTCAATACAGTATACCTAGTGTGATACACGCTTTCAATCAGTAGACTTAAGGATATTTTGGCTTCTTATGATTACTTTGATGGTAGTTAAAAACAGATGATTATTTATTATTATATCATGATATCAAAACATGGACTGACATCGAACAAAATTATGTTGTGTCTGGTGGGATTGGAAAGGAATAAATTATGAACTCCTACCGTGCAATAAAACGATTGATTGTGATAAATTAACAAGATAAGAGTAAGGAATTAAAAAACAGAAGGACCATTGTATTTCAGCATCATAAATCCACAGAAAAAAGTTGACGAGTTTTGTTTGGAAATAATTATGCATGCAGTGTACACCCGAGATCTGGCACCGTCAGATTATCATTTATTTAGATCTCTAGAGAACTTTTTTAATGGAGTAAATTTGGGTTCTATGTAAGAATGTAAGGAATATTTGGTAAAATTTTTCTCCACAAAATCCAAACAATTTTAAATTTCGAATAACTCTACCTGAAAAATTGCAAAACATTAATAATGTAAAAGGTGTAGTTAAAATAACTATTTATGTCAAAGAATTTTTATAAAATACGAAAAACTTTATAAAATAGATATTGATGAATTAATATAATATTGATTTTAGATATTAACAATATTGAATTAAAAATCATTTTTTTATAGAAAATGTTCATTCTTAGCGTAAACATAAATTTGAATATAGTTGATATTTTTAAAAGATGATTTTTAGAACTGGAAGGGTGGGTTTAAATTTCACATTTAAATTACAAAATTAAATCGGATATTTGAAAGTAGAACTATACCAGAATTCAATTTTTTCTTTAATTAATAATCACAAATTACCAATCTGGTAAGACTATAAAGTTATTCTATATGTTCTCAATGAGAAACAACCAATACGGTGGATATGTTGTCAGTAAACACTGAGCTCATTTTATGATAGGAACAAAAAATCCATGACTTATTTCTATCGGAGCACAATGAATCTGTTAACAACAGGTGTTTATGGAAAGTCTCGTAATTTCAAAAAGCCTTTGAGAACTTTCAAGAAATAAACTTCGACATGTTGATAAATTATCTACACTTGCCAGATTGAACTCCTTCAGATATTCTCTCCCAGTTGAAATATGACAAATCTCAGATACTGTGAAAGAAATTAAAACATTTACAAGTATTGATTCGAAGAATCTTCATTTAGTGGAAATGTAAACGATAGCAACGAGTAGGGTGTATTTGTATCATCACGAAATGTATTTTGGACATTTAAAAATAAAAAATTTTCTATGCCTATGATCAATGTGCAATGAAATCGAGCAAGGGTTTCTGAAGAAATTTGTTTTAAAATTAAATGCACTAAACAGATCTTGAGTGGTCTACTTAAAAAAGTGTCTATTGAATTTTTTTTATAAAAACAAAGATGTAGGCTTGTACACATTTTTATCGTTTATTGTTGAAAATAATGAAAAATGTTTAAATCAATAAAAAACTTGAAAAAGAACAACATTAAAACCACATTAGATTGTTCCTGTGTAACGCTTTCTGGAGGTAATTTACATAATTTCACCTATAAGAAACAATCCAAGTTCGAGTTTTAAGAATTGTTGAATTTTCGATCATTTCTTGATTCAAATAAAAATATAACAATTTCTATAAAAAGGGTAAATTGATTACAAGTTTTTCGCTACTCCGAAACCACCGGGTATGAGGAGACCATCAAATTCAGCAGCCTTTAAATTATCCAAAGAATTTATCTGGCCTCTAGCGATTCGTGCTGCTTCTGTCAAGACATTCCTTAATTATAAATACCATCAGAAAATTTGATAGATAAGTGTTTTATTACCTTTTTTCGTTCATTTCTTTTCCAGTTCTGTGGTCAATTACGTGAAATTGGTCGATATCAGGTGCAAATATTGACGACTGTGCCTTATTTCGACTCAAATGAATCAAACAACTGATTTATATTGTTGATAATTATTAAGGAGAAATCAATTAAACCTGGTAGCTTCATGAATTTCAGATCCATCATAAACACCACTGCCAGATAAAATCTATAAAAAAAATCTTAACTAATTACTTTAAATTCAAATGAAATACTTACAACAGCAATATTTTTACTAAATTGTCTTCGAGAAAAAATTCTCAATTTCAAATGAATGCTGTGTGAAAAAATGTATTTCAGCATATTCAAAATATTTATTGACACAATTTACTTCATTTAAATAAATTGACTTTTGGTCTTTTAAAAAAAAATAGAATATCTGACAAGTTTATATTATTAAAAGTTAAATACTTATATACCATTTCAAGCTCTGTTTTAAAGTTTTCAACTTAAATTTTAAATTTTGCAACTTCAATTTTAAAACTTTCAATTTTAAATTCGTCAAGACACTTATTATTTAACTTTTCCTGAACAAAATTTTTGATTTTGGAAAAAGCCAATTCTATTGGTTCACCATATAAGAGTATGGAGACAAGAATTTAAATTCAAAACCAAATGCACTAGTAATGGTTTCTAAATCCTTTTGCCAATGAACCCTTGCATTATCTAATATTAAACATGCATTAGCTAGACGTTTAATATCACGTAGGTCAGTGCACAAATCCCTTAGATATTCAACAAAAATATCTCCATTCACTCTACTATTATTAATAACTTTCGAATCTACGATTCCATCTATTGAAAGCGTACAAATTAATCTAATCGATTTACCTCTCACAATAGTTGAAATTACATTCGCTCTAGTTCCACGTACAGATCGCACCTGAGATCTTTTTAGATGAAGATTGAAAGATGATTCATCTATAAAAATTTCATTGGAATAATTTTCTTTTAACTTGTTATTAAACCATTACAATTAATATTCGGATATGTTACATATTTATTTGAACATAATTTATGTTTTATTTATGTAAGTTTCAGTCAAAGCGCAGTATTCATGACCAGAAAGCTTATATA
>JBBMKC010223410.1:0-12051 GCA_037834085.1 Bipalium vagum
AATTCTGAAGAACCTTTCCAATATAATAAGATAGGGTGGAAATAAAAAATAAGCATAATTGTAGAACAATGAATGGATTCCGGAATGGATTCTAAACATCCATATTATTAATATAAAAAGTTTTTATTTTAATTTTTAATTAAAAGTAATTCATTATAATTATTTATGAGCCCACGACCTTTTCAGAAATGAACCGACAGTGAAGGCATTACATTGTTTGCGTTCAAATATGTAAACAATTAAATGTAATAAATGTCATTCAGCAACCATTGTTACATAACAGACAAATACCACATTTACTAAAACTGAAATCAAATTAAAACTTCATTACAGAGGTAGGAATTCTGTAATACGATAAATCTCATTTTACAAATTGTTCACGAAAATAATGTATAATCATTAGTATTAAAATATTCTTCACCAAAGCCCACATATATAAAATTAGCCAACTTATCTTTGAAAGGCGTAGGACATGAAAATATTATATATAACAATACATTTTTCAAAGTAACAAGTGCAGAAAATGGTTCCATTATGTTTGGCTTTTGTTTTACTGCTCATATCCTCAAATTTCGCCTATAATATAAACGAGTTGAGAAAAAGAGAAAAAAACGATATGGCAAGAAAAGAAATTTTCTCACGTAAAATTTTTATATATTTCTTATTTTGAAATCACAGCATACCTTGATAAAAATAAAATTTACGTTTTTCACTTTTCAGTTGACAATCATGACGTCCAAGACAAGGTTCATGTAAAGTGGTGGCTTTGGCAGAAATGTCATGTTCTCAATGTCAAACTATGCTTTAAGGCATGCTTCAATTGTACGGTAACATTTTATAGCTACAACGGCGGCGTATGTTACCCAAGGAATTTAGCGTGCAAGTGATCTGATCGAGTCATTGAACAATAATTACCAATTTGTACTATTTTTCACACTCATATTTGTACTGTACCGAAGTATATTTCTTATATTAGCTTTTGTTTTTAATTTTTTTTATTAGTTAATAAATTTATTTTTATTTCTGCAATTTATTTAGTTAAAATTACAAGTCAATAATAATTGATTAAATGTACAAATGGTACCATATACGATTGGCGAATTTCTTTAAAATTATAATTTAATAATTATATATAATTAAATTTGATTAAAATTAAATTGATAAATAAAAAAATATTAAGAACAATATTAATAAAATTATTAATTTTCTTTTTAGAATAGATAAATATTAATTCAACGAAATATAAACTGATGATGGTGTTATGATGACCTTTTCTTTTCTGACTATGTTTACTCAACAGTTTTCAGACCATTTTCTTGGAATTATGTCTTCAACACCAATGTAAACCGGAGTCTTTCTCTAGAATTCTTTGGCAACACCTTGAATTCCAAGAAATTTTCTCTGTCAACGTTATCCAGAAAATTTTGAAGATCCCATAGTTTTATATTATAAATATATAATATAATAGTTTATTTCTAATCAACTTCTCCTTTTGTTATATATCGATCGTTGAAACTTTAAAGGGTATTTTTTGGATGTTCTATGTAGCTAGCGAAACTTGAACCTATTTCGGTAGAATCTTTTTAAAATTTAAACAGTATTATTGAAGTTTTTCTTTTTTATCAAAAGACGTAGGTTTTGTTCTTTACTGACTAAAGTGAGTATAGTAAACAGAGATAGTATACATTAAAAGACTTCTTAGAATTATCAGAAAAAGACGGATATAGGATTTTTACTACCAAGACTGTTGAAAAAGTGATAAAATAGTCAAAGTTTAAGAATTCGTAATCTGAAATAAACTTATTTATTGAGTATAACCACTTTTCTATATACTGCACAAATTTTATTTTATTTCGGCTTGAACTATTTAGTGAAATAAATGCTTTGATGGCGCAATGCTTAATTTTATTTATTTTATATAAAACTGTGTGACACCTTTCTCACTATGAAGGGGTTACTGCACGTAATGAATGATGGAGAATATTAATTTTAATTTAAAAGATTTTTTCGGTAATTAAATGAGAATTAATTTCAATAACTGAAAATTAAAACGGTATTTGTTACTTTTTAACAAATGCCTTTCGTGATTAAAAAAATATTATTAAATTATCTTTAACGAAAAAAATAATTAATAAAAGTCAACTATACAGCTTAAGATTTGTTTTTGTCTTTAATTAACCTTCGTGTATTCAAGAATATCTATAATAACTTTGATAGTTTCATTTTAAATAGGTGATAGACCAGTTTTCTTGATAAGAGTATAAAAGAACATATCTTCATGAAGAATGGGATTAAAGAGAGTATGGAGAATGTCATCATAATCAAGAGATAAAGAAAATTTCAGAAGCCGACACCTTTGTCAAAGGTCGTTATTGCACCACTGATTTCAGATAAAAAAAAGAAATAAAAAAGAGAATTTAAAACTTTTAAAAAATATATCAATGATTGTAAAAAAAAATTAAGTTTATAGGTATTTATATTAATATCTTTTAAATTATATTATAATATTTAATTATAATGAAATCAATAATTAAATAATTGCAATTTATAATTAAATTAAATCAATAAATTTAAAAACGAACATTTAATCGAAAATTTCACGTGAAAAGCAAATTTGTTTGAAAATTACAATTTGCTGTTTGATAAATAAATTATGGACTTTATACCTCTTGATATTAGTTATCATTTAAGTGGGCAATCCCGCTTGAATTATTATTTTTCTAAAGCAGAAAAATTGATAAGTTTTCGCTTATCTTAAATTTAAGAAAAGAATAGAACTCAGTTTGAGGTAATTTTGCAATCATACAAAATAAGTGACAATGTAATTCAAAATTTATGAATACTGGTTGAGACTATGAGATAAGTTGAAAATTAGTTGGAGGATGTAGCTCAACGGTCAGAGTAGTCCATGCGCATGTGAAAGGTGCTGAGCTCGAATCCTGGTATATATCCGATTAATTTTCAGCTAACATAGACATTTTTAATGAATTAAAAAGAAGTTCTTTGAAAATAGTTTACAATTATGTTTAGTTGACAGCTTTAAAATAAAAACCTAAATAGATCAAAATATAATAATACCAATTATATTTTATTACACAGTTCAATTTATTAATAATAAAAATTAAAAATTAAAAATTAAATAATAAATAATGTATTTTTTGTTACGAAACCAATAGGAAAAAATATATAATAAAAATTAAATTACAATGAAACAAATTATTATAAAAATATAATTTTATCACAACAGGAAAATTGATAAAATGAAGCATAACTGCAGTTCCATATTTTAATTTCCAATTAAAGATCGTTATTATATTAAAATTTTACTTAAATTTACCAAATATAAAATATATTTATTTTTTGCTAATTATCTCCAGATGAAATAAATTTCTCTTGAAACTCAATTATTTCCTTTGAAATCTTTGAGTGAAACGTACCAAATGAAATCCAAAATGAAATTAATCATTTAATAATTTGGAAAATCACATGCGACCAATTAAAACAAATATCAACTGTATAAAAGCAGCTGATGGAAACTTGTTATTAATAATGAATTATTTCCTATTGTTAATTTTTACTGTTTTCGCCATTCATTATGACCACAGTCATTCCGTGGACGGAAGCAATCAAAATAGATTTGATTTTCTGAAAAAAGCAGACGCAATCCAACAGTTCGAAGATGCAGACTGGCCCATTTATTCTTTTCACAACAAAAGGGGTCCAGAATTTCGAAGAGGAAGACGAGGACCGGAATTCAGAAAGCGTGGACCAGAATTCCTTCGTAGGCGAAGAGGTCCAGAATTTTAATATGATTCTTAGCTAAATACCAAAGTCAAATCTATTTATTATAAATGTTTGCCTTTTAATTATATTACGAAAATCATCCAATTTTTGTTTAGAAAGGTATTTACAAAGTTCGTTAAAAGATAAATATTTCATATAAGAAAATAAAGTTAGTTAGGTTTAAGGGAAAGGAAATACGTATTGAAATAAGTACCATCTTCACAAAAATTGTTTTAAGGGACAATACTATTTTAGAGGTGTAAAAGCGTGTATAAAGAAGGTACTCCTTTTAAAATTAAGTTTAAATAAGTTCTTAAAATAAAGTAATATTTTAGAACGGTTTGTCATTCTTCAAATTTTAATGTTAAGCCATCAAAAATTATAAGAAAATGATAAAAATATATTTTTTTGAGAATTATTTTTTCAACTATTTTTTATGTAGTTAGTGAGGATTCTTTAAAAAAATAAAAGCTTAATTTTTTTATAATAAGTAAGCTCATATTCCAATTTTTCATGACGAAATAATTTTCATTTAAACATTTTTAATATATTATTTATAAATTGAATGACATTACAATCAATATTTATTATAATAAAATAAATAAATGACAACAGTAGTATTAAAGTCATGTTAGGCTTTTATTAAAATAATTAAATAAAATAATCAATATTTAAAATTTAAAAATATTTTTTCTAGAAATGTGTTTCGTGCAAGACCCGAAATATTTTCGAATTAATATATATAATAATAATAATAAATAATAATACTAGTAATAGTCAGTAATAATAATAATAATAATAATAATAATGTAAAACAAATAGATCAATGTTATACTTTACGTTATTTGAAAATTATTAATTTTTTTTAAATCAATAAAAAAATTATATTATATTATAATTATAATATATAATATTTATAATATATAATATTTATAATATTAATATTATAAAACTGAAATTGGTGAATATTAAAAAAATATAATTATAAAATATAAAAAAACACTAAGTGAAATAAAAATTAAAAAATTAATAATTATTTCTAGTGTAAAAAAAAGTGCTTCATATTATTTCTAAATCTCTGAGTGTTGTGGAAAGAGCTCCCAAGAAAATCTACTTGTAAAGTAAAACTTCCTTAAAAAATTTGAACGTAAGTCAGAGTTTTTAAATTGAAATTATTACAGAAATTATTACACATTCACAGAATTATTACAGAGGAAAAGTTGATTTACCAAATGTAGGATATTTTGATATAACCACGATGTATACAAAGATTTCTGAAAGAAGAGTAGTACGAAGTGTAATACCAAGGTAGAGTAAATATATGAATTGGAACTATGAAGTGGCAAAGGATTTTTGATAAAAATATCAAATAGATTCTTTTTTTTTTAAATTTGCATGATTTTATTCTTTGGAGAAACCTTGAGGAACCTTCCACAATAATGAGTTTTGGCATTGATAAAATTGTTCTCAGAAAATTTTATTTCAGTTAAATATTTTGTAAATTCGTAGTAGTAGATGGCAACCGCGCAACAAATTGTATTACTCTTTTAATTTCTTTTTATATAGCACATAGAATTTGTAATACCTTTCAAACCTGAAACACTTTGAGAACTTTGTTATGACTATCAATGAAGGAGTCACAGAAAACGTCCATGATCTTTTGAAATATACTTATCATTGGTTCCAGTTTTAAAGGGAACTCAATTTTTTAATTAAGAAATTGTTCAATTGGTCTCATGATGAAAATGAAGCGGTTTAATATCAGAATGAACGAAGATGAACTAAACACAGTTCGCTTCACAATTTCGTTGAATAATCCTTCAAGTCAGACTTTGTCTTTTTAGGTTCTTTGAACAGGTTGATCTCATTAAACATCTTCGTAATCTATACGTGGTGCTTAAACATTTTGAAGTGAACCGCCGCTTTTTAAACAGAGTTTACCGAAATGCAAAACCTTTTAAAAGATATCAAGGTGTTCAATGTTTCCCAAAGAAAGTTTTCCTTTCTAAATTTCTTCAACTGTTTCTGTAGAATCCTTTACCACGAAAGTTATCAAAATATTTTCATCAAAACGAATTTGATCTGTTTTGTTTCACTGCTTCTTTAGGTTAATATTTCCCTATTTAAATCAATTAAGTCTATATCTATATAAACCGAAGTGGAATTCTCAGTGGACGTGGTGCATTATTGTATAAATTATATTGAAACGTTATCAAAGGTCTTATGTAGTGTTCTTCAAGATTTTCTTTATTTTTTATTAATCTTACAAGGTTACTGGCAGCAACAAAAAACAAAAGGAAAAGACAAAAGACTTTATTATCTACTTGGGACATCATTCAACTTTACAATATCCTTCACACATACAAGGTGGGTTTAATAATGTTAAGTTCAGACGTTTTGTCAACGCCATTGGCCATAGATATGTCATCTATGAAATTGATTGTACAAAATGAATTTTTGATTTTATAAATTAACAAAATGTTAAAAATATATTTTAAAAATATGAAAAATCATTATTTGAAATGTGCCAGAAAAATAAATTCTAATTTTAAATATTAGAAATACTAAAAATATTTAATTAAAATATTATTAATATAAATTTGGTCAAAGATAAAGATTCTCGAACACTCTTTCTCATTCAAAAGTAATTTATTTTAAAACCCTGTAAAATAAAAAGTAAAAGGTTTTTGTTCATAACGATTAAATATCCAAAGAACTTTTTCAAATAAATGGCTCGTAACCAAATATTTTTATTATTAATAATTATTAAATTAATAATCGGTCATTTTATATTTCATCCAAGGGAGAAAGATTCTATGCTTACATTTTGAGACAAAAATGGTGAAAAACTTCAAAAACAAAAGTATATCAATTTGTTGGTTTTGGTAAAATTTTTAAAAAATAATTATGAGAGGTCAGGCTTTAGAAAATCCGAATTAATTAATAACCTTCTGACCAGACTGAAAGATTTACAACTGAATTTGAATGTTCGCTCCTATCCATAATGGCTCTCCTTCCAAATTGGATTGAGAGGACATCCAAAGTTATCTGGACCAGTTCCGTATCTGGAAACAGTTTATAAATTTAAATTTTATTTAAAAATATCTGATAACCATTACAAACTGCAACTTATAAACATTTTTAAAGCTTTAAATTATAAACAATTAATAACCGTTAATTTAGGTGGGGTCCTTATTTTAAAAAATCAACCAAACTAATTGTTCGAACCACTCCTTATAATAATAAAGAACTATAGTCAAAATGCTATCTAATTCAGGTTCAAAATGCTTAAGCGGGGTGGATAAAAAGTCCTCAGGGTCTTACAGAAATAAAACGAAGTCCATTAAATTTTCTACATAAAAATAAATTTCAGAAAAAATGAGTGAATCTGTTTTTAAAAATAACTGTTTAGTGACATTATTTAAGATTCATTCTTTAAAAATGTACCAGCAAGTTGAATTTTGTAAAGTAATATCTTTTTTGATTCTGAGGAATACAGAAAGGAAAGTTATTATTTTTCAGCCAAGTGAAGTATATGGAAAGGAAGTTTCATGCAAGTGTGCTATTTATAATTGGACCAGAAAATTAGAGAGTTTTCTTTTGGTAGTAGCAATGTGTTGAGGAAGATAGAAGTAAACAGCCATATGAAATTGGCGAGAAATTCGAGAAATTCAAAATTATTATGAAAGAAGAGATAGCTGTCCGGAAGACTTAATTTAGGCCAGAAAAAATGTACAGAACACTCGGGAGAGCAATGAAATTAGTAAATTATGCAGTTGATCCCTCCAATGATTTTAAAAAGCAAAAATACAAGAAAAACGAATGTAAGCGTGACAAAAAATCATGCCTCTATTCCAAGCTCTTTAAGATATTTTTGAGTAATATTATAAGGAAAGATAAGATATCATTGAGTCTTTAATGTTCAATACAGAGAGCGAGAGTCTCGTGAATGGGAATTTGCAGATGAAACCAATCAAAAAGTTTTCATTCAAATACGTCTCTTCAAAAATATGCTCTATCTAAGTGTTTTTTAATGCAAAAGGTGTCATCAAGACTGACTTTATTCCGGAAATCATCGACTCGAACTACCACTGCGCATTTGTTAGTGATTTGTTTAGAGAAAATTTCGACGGAAGCCGAAGAATTAAGAGTTCTTTCTTTTGAATGAAAAATCTCCAGTTTAAACAGCTCAATAAACTATAAATGAACATAATCACTGGGACAGGGCTTCATGTTGGTTTCCTAATTTCGTTTTTAGCGATTACTTCCTTGTTTCGTTCCTTAAAAAGACATCTACGAGTACAGAGAATTGAGGCCAAAGAAGATTCCATAAGACTAGAGCACGATGCAGCGTTATTCTAAAATGACTCTTCATTAATAAATCGATGGACGAAGTGTTTGTAAGCAGAAATTAGTTATATAGAAAAATGATTCTGTGTGCTTACCTATATAGTTCATTTGTTGTAAATAAAAAGTTTATCTTAGTGTCATTTATTATATATTTTTGTACTAGTTTACGGAGTTTTATCCACACCACACATATGCCAGCTTGTCAATGATAAACAAATATAAAACTATAATTTTCTCTTAATCACATCCCATATTGAGATAATAGTAATATTTCCGTTGTTGCTGATATTCTGAGGTTCTGAAATATAAAAGGCTAATTATAATATTTCATCAATCAAAATATATCCACATACTTCTGACCCCTGTCAATTCACATAAGAACATCTGTGAAATATAATAGATGATCTGCGTCATATTTTGTCAGTCAAAATATGTGGTAACAATTTCCTGGTCTATTTTCTTTCTTTGTTATAGAACTTAATTTGAATGAGCTCATCATCAAAGAGAATCGTAAACAACATGACTGTATTTTTCAATAATTTATTTATTTTTCTTGATTATAACAACGTTAATTAATTCGACACAAATGATAATGAAAGATAATCATACTCTGCACATATAACTTTATAGAGACTAACATTAAATGCTAAGTCCATGGTCAACGATTCTTTTAAGCTAACGTCAAAGTATATATTGGTACTATAATTTCTCAAAAAAAGTTAAAAAATATATAAATTAACTTTTTCAATATTTCAACATTAATATTTGTTACAGTTTTTTTTAATAATTACTTTTTATTTATATTCTTCAATTTCTGGTTGAAACTATTACCTTGGATTTCAGAACAATGGCTTTGAAAAATCATTATCAGAGATGACAATGTACAAGATAAGCTTCTTTTCATATTTTTTCTGGTACTTGTATTTTGTACTAAGTGGAGATGTAGTTGAACTGTAAGAATAAAATTTTTTGTTTCCAGGCACCAGAGAGTTGTTCAATGGAAAATAATATTCATCATCTATTCGTTAATTTTATAAAAATTTACAACGCGCTCTCGAATTATTTCTTTACGCCATTTTTTGTTCTTAAATATTTTATTAAAACAATTTTTATTATAAATATTGAGTTGGCAACTAAGTTCGTGCGCTTTTAAGAAAAAATGAAAACCATAAATTTTTATTGATAAAAACAATTTTAATCAATGATATGTTCACCATTATTAAGAATGACCTTCTGCCATCTTTCCACTAAATTCATAATGCCACGTTCGTAGAACTCTGGAGACTTACTCGCAAACAGGTCATGGTGCCTTTAAAAAGCGCACGAACTTAGTTGCCAACCCAATAATATTTAATCATCATGGAAATGATAAAATATATTTATAATAGCTTTCTTTGAAAGAATTATTCATAAATTTTGCATTTGAAAATAGTCTACATTTCTAGTTACCACCAGTTACAATATATAATATATAAATATGTTCGACATAAAATAGAGATATAATATAATTATGAAGGACAATAAAATCAGCCGATCTGAAATGAGACAAAACAATTTTTTCTTAATATTATCAAATATAAAATAAATTTATTAGACATTTCATAAATTTGCAGAACCAGAAGTATTCATGTCGATATTGATATGGTAATCGTCATATCAAAATGGATATGAACGAGTGATCCTTAAAATGACAGACTTTACAGTTGATAAACATCAGATGAAACGATTTTCCTGAAATTGTTGTCAAAATGCGAAGTTTGGATTGGAAATCCGATTCGGAGATCCTGCCCCACACGGTGATAGATAATCAAAAATTACAATAAAAAAAAAATCACCAAAAAATTACTTAAAATTAAGAATTTATTTTTTTCGAAATTGCACTGAAAAATTAATATATGAAACAGGCGATACAATTGAAAATTTATTTTCTTTAAAAATTCATTAAAATTGGAGTTTAATTCGCTATTCAATTCATATTTGCAATTATTTTTCTTTCGCTCCATGGAACTAGTAAGACTCAGTAAAGTATCAAATCAAAAAATAAATAAAAAATGATGAACGAATGGATTTTTTGATTTCGGTCTGAAAGTAAATACTTTACAAAAGCAAAAAACAAATCTTAAATAAAACAATGACAACAAGATTGTACCAAATGGAAAAGGCATTTTTATTTATTATTATATACAACGGAAAATTATTATTTTATTTTATTTTTTCTCAATCAATAAATTTTTCAACTTTGATAAAGTATGATTGTTATAAATTATTTTTTCAACCAATAATTTTGGTTGGTCTTTATTTTAATATTCTTAAAAATAATAATTATATTTTTATAATGTAATAATATTTCCAAATCCATGAAAGAATATCTTTTATTATTTTTTGGACCAGTGGGAGGTAAAATCTTTTTGAGAAGTGCACTTATTTTGTTTAAATCGTTTTCATGTTACTATTAAAAATAATTAAGAATTATGCGCAATCAAAAGAATTCCTTTATTAAAATATAAAAATATAAATAACATAAAAGAAGTTAATTTAAAATAAAATATTTTCGATTTTTTCCATATGTTTTCTAAGGGATTTAAGTCTGGGGAATTTCCAGATCACTCCAAAGTTATAATGTCATTATTTCTTAATTAAGTCTTACATACTTTTGAAACATAACATGTCATGAAAATCATGCATGAAATATTATAGTTCAGATTTTCCCAAGATTTTGCCTGCTTTCTATCCTGTATGTTGATGTACACCTTGGAGTCCATTCTTGTTTTTATCTTTAAAGATTCTACTTCACCCGGATCTTTGGCAAAAATGCAACCCCATATCACCAGGGATTCTACATGCTTCACTTTCGGTTGTGTGTACCTTTCACCAGTTTGTCTACGAACATATTGAGAAGAGTGCTCAAACAGGCTTATACAGCACTCATCAGACCAGAGTACTTTCTTCCAGTCTTCTGATGCCCAATGTCGGCAGGTCTTCAAAAATTGCAATCTTTTCTTCCGACTCGCTTGAGTTAGGAGAAGCTTTTTTGGCGTCTACTAATCGTGCTCCTGTAGAGATTTATACAAACATATAATAAATTCGTTCGAACATCTTTTATTGTACACTATAGATTGAAAACCATAGATCGGCGAATTATACTGTCATCATTGGATTTCATCTTCTTCGGTTTACCACTTCTTTCTGCGTCATGATTGCTTCCCGTTTCATTAAACTTGCGTAACGCATTCTGCACTGCACATCTTGCCGCCTTAAATCTTCTTGAAATGTCCATCTTACAATACCCTTTTAGGGCTAAGCCTACAACCTGTGATCTGACTATTGGAGTCAATGAAGGATTTTCCTCCATAAGTTTCTAATAGCATTTTAGTAGTCAAAGATGCCAAACGGAAAATTCAGATATGTTAAGTTATGTTTGATTAATAAATAAGTCTATTACTTAACTTAAACAAATCGTAAAATCTTAAAACTGATACAAAATGATAAATACTTAATTTATGATAATACTTTTTAAAGTAATACCTTAAGCTTGTGCACACCACTGTATGTCTTAAACAATAAAATATATCATTAATGTAAACAGTATTTATATAATATTTCATATTGCAGTAATTTGAATCACCCATCTTGATAGTAATGAATATTGTTTTATATTAAATAATTTATATTTCTGATCTAATT
The DNA here is from genome assembly GCA_037834085.1 of Bipalium vagum. Classification (NCBI taxonomy): domain Eukaryota; kingdom Metazoa; phylum Platyhelminthes; order Tricladida; family Geoplanidae; genus Bipalium; species Bipalium vagum. The sequence goes on from JBBMKC010223410.1 coordinate 11,818, forward strand.
CTTAAAGTAAATGAAACGATCGAGGTACAAATGAAAAAAGAAAGACCTGGTTGAGCTCAGATAGAGTTTAGAAAAGTTTGACATTAATAACATTTTAATTGGAGACAAAATAATAAGTGAATTAAAATATTTTTTGAAAATCAATGTCAAAATAGGTAGAATAAATAATAATAATAATAATAATAATAATAATAATAATAATAATAATAATAATAATAATAATAATAATAATAA
>JBBMKC010223421.1:0-12051 GCA_037834085.1 Bipalium vagum
TTATTATTATTATTATTATTATTATTATTATTATTATTATTATTATTATTATTATTATTATTATTATAATTATTTAAATTATCGATTAGGCTCAGCGCTGTAAAATGAACAAATCAAGAATGATAAAATATTATTTAGAAAGACGCAAATGTTAACTATCTTTGGGACCTTTGTGAATTTAGATGCCTTAAATACAATAGTCAATATGATAAAAGAGAGTTCAAAAGTCACTTCAGAACAATTACGAGCGGTAGTAATAAAACATTGAATTTCTTTAAGATTAAACTAAAGAAAAGAAAATGCCAATAGTGAAAGGTTATTGTATTATGAATAATTTATAAATAAATGAAAATGAGACATTCCGTAAATTATTCGATATTTCCAAAAATAATTCATAAATCAACATCGAAATCAACTGTCGAAATCAATGAGCTGTCAATAGCAATTATTTTGCTTTGAGGAAATTTCAACCAATAATATTTGGCTTAGATAATTTTCCCGATAATAATATTTACTGACTTGTGAGAGACTGATAAATAGTTCTAAATATGTTTCATGAAAATAAACGGTCAAATTAAACATGATTTCAGTTACTGTGAAATGAAGTTTTTCTATAGAAAAGCTTTCCGAACTATTTTAAGTTTGATGAAGTCAGAAAATATTCACCAGAAAGGTAGCCATAGATTTACAACGCAAAAATATCCTTACTGTTGCTTTAAGCTTCAATATATGATGTATTTTGAGGGCGGGGGGGGTTAAAAAATTATGATCGAAAAATAATTAATGAAAATTGATTTATTTATATTTAATTACTTAAACTGTGTGGAAAACGTTACTTTTACTGAATGCATCACAAAATATGAGCTTATACGTAAAGGAGACCAAGTTTTTGAATTTCTACATTTCATTTTCTTATTGGATCAACATTAATGATTTGGGTTGTCATTAGCTCTAGAGGGAAGTCGAAACTAATTTTTATAAGAGATGCAATCAACAGCCAAAAATATCCGGAAACATTGGAAAAGGATAAAAGCTCATTAAAAACTCTTCAACCGAAACCATTCATCTTTCAACAAGATGGAACAACATGCTTTACTTGAAACCCCATACCTGAATGGTTGAGGGAAAGCAAATGGACGATATCTTCATGGCCAGATAACTCCACTAACCTCAATCTCATCGAAAATATATGGGGACTAATGAAAAATGAGGTCCAAAAAAGAAAACCAAAGAATGTGGAACATTTACAGATTACGAGAAAATTAGAATTGAATTTCTGTTCAAATAATCAAGTCATTAATTCGAAGCATGCCAACAATAATTGAAAGTTGTCTTGAGAAAATGTGGGACAAACTAAATAAAAATATTAATTGTTTTATTGAAATAAATGTATGTAAAATATTTATCAAATTTTTTTTAATTAAAGTCTTGGCTTTATAAATTGATAAAAATTAACCGCCACTTTTTATTGTGACCATTATACATTAATCAATAAAAATTTCAATATCATTGATCCTGTGAGAAATTTTTTATTTGAGCATTAGTGTTATGAAACCAAGATTTTAATTCTTTAATTCATTCTTTGAACCATGTGAAATAATATTTTTCCAATTAACTAATTAAAAATAATTTTTATTAAATATTTTTACTCAATATAAAAATTTCATAATCAATAATATTTATTTAATTTAATTAATAGTGATAATAATAATAATAATTAATTAATCATAAATAAAATATAAAATGTGAGTACAAACGGATTTTTATTTTCACAAAAATATAAGTAATCATTTTTAATTAGTTCAACCACAGACTTTTATTGTAAAAATATAATTAAAAATTAATGTATTCATTTTATTATGTCTATTCTTAATAATATTTAATTATAATTGGATTTTTGATTAATTATAAAACAGAAACTGGAAAAAATTAAAAATATCATTTTTAAAGACAAATAAAATTATTTTAAATAGGAAATCTGAAGATATAAATAAGGGTAAATCAATAAAAAATGTAGAAAAAATAAAGGGAATTGTTTCACAAAATATTTTAAATATTATTTTAATTTCTGTGATTTTTTTCGTGCTCAAAATTATGTATTTGTTTATTTACAACGATAACACTACTCTTCAAAATAAAGTTCATCAGCTTCAATGATTTTACGCCACCGATCTGAATGCATTCTTATCTGGTCAAAGTACCAATTTCTTTGTTTTGATAAGAAAAACATTTTACAACCCCCCTTAACTTTAGCTCCCGATTCTGAGCTGCATCACCCTCGTCATAAGAAAAAATGATTGATGCGGCTTGTAATTTGATTCCGCTAAGTATAATTTTATCTGTCCTTACAAAATAAAAAAACGATTAGAAAATTAACCTTATTGGTGTCATAATTTTGTTTAAGGTATCTTGACAATTGACAAGATCAATAACTGTTTTGCATGTAAGCAGGCTTTTGCTAGATTTTTCTAAGGAGAAGATAAAGAAACGGACCGATATACGAAAACTATTAAGTCATAACAACTTTGTGAAAATAATAACAGAAGATGCAAAAACCTAGTTATCATTTTTTAAAAAAATTCGTTGGAAACCGAAGAAATGCAAATTACAAAGAAATTAAATTAGTGATGTGAAAAAATTCCAAACACTAAGTGCAAATGAGTCTTAAAATTCATTTCCTACACAGTCACATAGATTATATTTTAACAAATCTTGGCGATTACGGCGAGAAACATGGTGAACGGTTTCACCAAGACATACAGGAAATGATAAAATAATATCAGAGAAAATGGGATTTGTCCATGATGGCCGATTTTTGTTGGTTCCTAAAGAGAGACTGCTACCAAGCGATTTACAACAGACAATCCAAAAGAAAAATATTCAGAAAATTCTGAAATTGTTCAAAATCTTGTGGTATATAAATAAATGTTAATTTTAAATGATTTCCTCCTGATTTCGTAAACATATTTTATGTAGGCAAGCCTGAAAATTAAAATTTTAAAAATCAATAAATATCTTAAAACCCTGACGTGCTAAGGTTTTTTTAATTTCTGTTTCCAATTTGTCATGGTTAAAATAGTTCGATTCGAAAAAAGTTTCATTTTATTAATTTAGAGTAACTTTTCAAAATGATTTTTAAATGTCCTCCAACTAATTATTGTCTACAAACGTCTCCGAAATGTTAATTATCAATATTAAAACATGAATCAAGTTAAATGTGTGACAAAATTAAAACAACATAACCTTTGATAATAACTTGAAATGATAGATCATCTTTTTTAATTAATTCAAATATATTAAATCAATTATATTAATTGATCTAATCAATTAATTCAATCAATATAATTAATTTAAAATGAAATCAACATAATGTGAACAAACGGTGGTCTATGTAATCTATTTTTTGCGACATTAGATCTGGTTCATGCATTATAATTACCTTACGGAACATATTCCTCAAGCCACCTTAAACCTTACAAATAGAACCTACTTAAAGATATTATTTATGATCAGAATCGCGAGCTGTACACAAATATTTTTCATAATTCAATAATTATTCCCCTATTTTAATCGGAAAACATTGTCACCAGACGCAGTCCGGTTGTGATATACAAATATTATATATTTCTCTGATATGTAATGTCAGACAGAAAATATTGCATCACATTTTCGTCTAATAATTCCATCAAAACACTTATTTCACATTAATTACCTCAAGTGTGAATATAAATTGAACTTAAAGAAATATTTTTCCATGATGATTGAAAAATATATTTCATTTGCGATTTTTATCATTTTCCCATTTACTATGGAACTTTACTTATGACTTCTAAATGAATGTGAGAGACGTTTGCAATTTATTCCATTCTATTCTCTATTTTCCACTTTTCTTCAACATGACTTTACAAATGTGAAAATCACAATATTTTTTATTTTTTATCCAAGATTGATAAATCATCATCAATACCGCAATTAAACGTCAGATTCATGATGTTTTCTTACCGTGACCTCTTTGACCTTGGTAGACTATGGTATCAGTTGATATTCAAAATCTTGTATAAAATCTATGGTACCCTTTGGGATCTAGTGATATCATTATCTTAATATAAAAGACAAGTATACTGAGGTTGTAAGGTTTCTTGACCTTGGAAAAAGATTCTTAAAGACCCCATTCTGGTGATTTAAAGTTAAATTTAGTGTGAAATAATAAAAATTTTTGAACAAGCTACTTTGTCTCTTAAAATCAAGCATCCTGTGACATCATTACTCTTATCCAAGATATATATATATTAACTTATATTTATTTATTTAGTAAAATTGTTAGTTTACTTTCATATATCAATTAACAGCAATTTACAAAACATTAGTTAAGTGTAAATTAAGTACCTTCAGAAATTTATGAGTTAATTGAGAAAGAAATCCTCAATGTAGCTTATAACTATTTATATGAAAAAAGATATATAAACAGCATTTATATATTTTCTAAATGTTCATCTTTAGTTTCCTTTCAACAACGTAATCTACTGGGAACAGACAAACAAGCCTTTTCGTAAAATTTGATTGACACATTTTTAAATAAATCAATGATTATTGTTTCAAATCTTACAATGAAAGAATCTGTTTTGAATAAATTATCTGCTTAATATATCTCAACACAAAAATATCCCGCACAACGGGATAAGGTCCCGGGATCTTCGTGGTCAGTCAATAATTCCTCTTCTATCAATCCACTTTCCATTTTGCTATAATCATTCTTGAACTACTAAAAACCACTGTGCAGGAACTCCGTGTTAAAAACTTAGGGTAATTGATTAAAAACAGGCTTAAATTAAATATTATATATACAGGCCCAGATCATGATACCAAGCGAATTAATCTATCTCTCTACTATCAGATGGAAATTATCTAAGTATCAATTTGTTCAGGTGTTTTCATGCCTGTTTACACAGCCCTTGGTATGAAATTTAGCCTCATCGATTCAAAGGAATAAATCTTTAAATATGTGCATCTCTGTCAATTATAACTGAGAAATTTATCTTTAACTCGTGCAACACTAAGTCTGTCACTTCCCGGCAATCTATGCTTAATGTGAAATAAAGATAATTATATTAAAATTTTAACTTTTACATGTCAACGTACACCTGACAATAGTTCAGCTAAACAAAAATAAATATCTAAAGATTGATTTAAAACAATTTATTTAGACTCAAACATTAATATACATCATAAAAATACAACACAAAATGTTTATCTTCTTCGATTTGATTGGTTTCGGATATCTTGATATCCTTGATTGTATGACTCGCTTTTCTCCTTCTTCACAAATGCATCAGAATCAGTTTAACATGAGGATACCCATCAGTGAGGAAAACAGGGTATTATATAAATGGAGATCAACTACATGGTATCATCAATAGAGGAGTAATTCTGTGTCTGAGCTTGAATTCAACCCAGTTTCCTGGTCAAACGTCTCGCTATCTAGGCTAGCATGAAGATACTAGCAGACTTGTCCATTAACCACTGCTCCTGATGAGATTCAGTCACGTGGCATGTTTTTAGGTGATCAAAAGACGCCAATAGAATTGAACTCACCTCCTTGGTCAGACATCAGAAGGCAATACCAATCAATGTTCACGATTATTCCATATCTCCAACCCAGCTGATAGTCAAGCATCATTTCCAAAATTCCAAACTCCTTTTTGAGGCGAAAAAGCGAAAATACCTCGCCTCCATTCTCTTGTAAATATGAGAATCACAGATGAGAAGTTCACTAACCATCCTTCATATGAAATCGGTTGCAAGCTATGTTTTAAATTACACGTTAATATTGTAAAGTTACTTAACTTAACGGACACCCTGTATTTCAGAATGTTATAATACTTTAGAATTTCGGAAATGGTTCGTCCACATTGGAACCTTTCTGTACATGCCGAGGTTATAAATAAAAAAATAAGATAAATTCATAATATTATTTTGGTAAATAATGGGTCCAATTAAACACACATATTTAACCAAAGCAGTTTTATTTCTTTCCATTATTTACTTAACTTCTGTTTCCCTTAAGAATTCATATTAAAATTCACCAGATGCACTGAATATTTTTTAATTTTATTTTATTATAAAAAATTATGTTAATAAATTTCAAATTGAAATAAGATTATATTTTTTCATTAAAAAATTGTTAAAATTATTCTTTGTTTAAATGAAATGTCTCTGTAGTCTGTCTTTTACTTTCTAAACATATTCTCCATGCCCATTATGTCAAAATCAACGAAATTAAATCGCAATTCGATTATTATAAATAAAACGTGATTTCTCTTTGCCCATCTGTGTATAATCACTGTGAATATTTGGATAGCTGTAGGGCTCCTTCGTTTTCAGTGTGAAAAGGATATCGATTGACGCGGGAATACAATCGCTTTCGAAACATTGCGAACATTGGGCCTAAAAAATATAAAATAATAAAAACATACTATAAAAATAAAAAATAAAAAACAATGGTTTTCTCTCTTTCAAGTTATTTCAACTTTAGTCTGTTTGGTGAATGAACATAAGCATTGATTGAAATTTCTTTCTGAAAAATCTATTAATAATAAATAAAAAAATATAGATTTAAACAAAAATATTGGAAAAAGAATTTTTAATATAAAAATAAAGAAATAATATAACATAATGTTAAAATTGTTACGAAGAAATATAGCGAAACTTTTTCGTTAGACTTATAACTCGGTTCATTAAAACAAAATAAAAAATAAAAATAAGAGAAAAAACGAAATTTATTTTCCATATAATTTCTACTTTTTTTTTACAAATCCAATTTGAAATTAACTATTCAAAAATATACGGACAATTATTGTGATGGCCATCATGGTCTAAGTATATATTAGAATAAATTATTTAGGGATTTCAAGAGTTACTTGAATTTGGTAAATTTATAAGATAATTGAAACTCAGAAATATTTCTGACTTTTCCTTTCGAACTTAATTTTCTTGTGAAGAAAAAGAAATGCGAAACTTTCTTTTCTTCTCTTAAAATATTTATTTTTTCTTTAGTGTAATTATTCAAAAATAAATAGATTCTTTTTCTAGAAACTTTTATATTATTATTTATATATTTTTATTCATTTATATATTTTTTTTAGGTTTTAATCGTATTTTAAATAATCATCCTTATTTTTATTTATTTTTAATTTATAACAGTTATGTCAAAGAAATTTTTTATATTTTTATTACTTTTAATGATTTATATTTGTTATTATTGTAAATACATATATTTGTAAAACTAAATTTTAAAGTTTAAATGTAATTTAAAATTAATGTTGTGAGTATTTGAACATATTTAATTTTTAAATTTTTAAATTTTTATAAAGTGTCCTTTTTAAAATCCGATATGAATATTCATTAATTTAATGTATTAGTTCATTTTAAAATATTAATTTAATTTTAAAATATCTTTTTTAAAAAATAATAAAAGAGACACTTTATTTAAATTTATTAATTTAAGGAAATTTGTTGAAGTATTTTTATTTTTATTGGAATAATAAAATTTTTGAAATCATGTCTGAATTTATTGAAATAGTTGCTAACAAATGTATTGATCAAAATTATTGATTTTAAAATTTGAAAAATAAAGTTTTAAGTATAATTAACGACTTTTTAACAATATCTAATATAAGTATAAAATTTTAAAATAGAATTAAATATCACAGTAATTAAGAAAGTTAAATTTAATATTTTTTAGAGAAGTTTCAAAAGTTTGTTTGAATGTCACAAATGCAGGTGGTGAATTCGAAATGAAGTAAAAGACTTTTATAAAAATCAAAGTTATTGAAAATTCCTCTTTATGTCTTAATTTATTGTTATGGACAGCTATTATTCTTTTTACCAAACAACATCTTGATGTAATGTCGCTTTTGGTCGGTTTTGAATAATAGTAATAAAAAAATAATATTTTTATATAATTAAAGTAAGACTTCCGAGTATTTATAAAATAATTTTACATTTATCATATATACATACATCTTCATTAAGTACAGCAGTCGAATAAAGAAAAAATGAGTAAATGTCATATTCACATAGTTTCTAGATGATGGTAGTGTGAAGGATCCTGGAGTCCCAAACGACACTAAATATTAATTCATTAATATTCATTAAAACGACACTAGAAAATTATTTTTTTCACAATTTGAATCACTGAAAAAGTAACCCAAAAAAAATTGTTTAAATATATATTCTTTTCTGAAATTTGATTGGCCAGTTTTCATTTCATTTATATTTTCATTTTTTTAAGTTTTCAAATGTAGTCAGCAAGAACCTTAAAAATCAACGACATTAGTTGATATTAAGTTTAAAAATGGAAATTATTGATATTCCAAGTAACAACAATAGTAATTCTAAAAGGTTTCGATTCAAAAGTAAGCCTATTATTGGAATCATCAAATCAGAAGATACAATAATGAATGCAATTGAGAATGGTATTTTTCCTTATTAATTGATTATAAATTAAACAAAAACATTATTTAAATTATTGAAAAAAATATTTATTTTCGGACGAAAATTTAAAAGAATCGATTTAGGTAAAATGATTTTTGTTTTAACATTTCATTTATTTTTGTACCCTTGATAAGTAAGGAAACCAAAATTCAAATAGTGATATTATTGTATAATGGCACATGTACAATCAGAAACCATGGTAATGAGACAGTTGAAAAAATAAATGTATCTGATACGGCTTCAAGTCTCATAACTTAATTTTTTTATTTTAATTTATAGTTAAAAAATTAAATTTACAATAATTTTTTTAAAAAAAATAATTAATATAATAATATAAAAATATATATAATTATATATTAAAATATAATATATAATAAAAAATAAATGTATCTGATATAGCTTCAAGTCCCGAAAAATAATTTTTTATTTTAATTTATAGTTAAAAAATTAATATTACAATAATTTTTTAGTATTCTTTTTTTAATTATGCAACTCTCTTCTAAATAAACCTAATAAAATATAATATTTTTATTTAATATTAGATAAATATAAAATTATATTTCCATATAATTTTATTAAACTCAATAAACATCCATAAATTACCTGCCGTGATCAAAGAAAAATAAAATTCTCAAAACGGAAATTATTAATTAAGGGATAATTACTTAAGAGATTTGATCTAAATCTTTAGTACTGATGATTTCACTTAAATATTGATCAGTCTTCTGGCAAAGTAATGCGCATTTTCCAGCCTTTGAGTCTAGAAAGAGCTTACGTCTCCTACGACCAATAAATAAAAATTTTATAAAAATAATTTACTGAAAATGACGAAGTCATCAATAAGAAACAATTATTAATAAATTTTCACTTGTTCTTTTGTTGATAAAAATATCGGTTTAATGATTATTGAAATCTTTGCAACAATATATTGCCTTTAAATTAATAAGTTTTATTTGTTTATTTTTTTTATATTGACTTAACATTTTTCTTTTTTATCTAATTATATATACTGATAATATGATTAATTATTTTTTGTTGTATATTATTTATCATTATAATTTTAATATTATATAATTATTTATTTCCTATTAATTTCCCTCTTGTCAGCTATTATCCTATTTCGAATTTAACTATATGGATTTTGTACCTATAAAAACAAACAATATTTATTTGTAAAAAACAATTTTTCGATTCTTGAAAATCAGTGAAAAGTTGATCATTGTTTTAAAATTTTTAATAATAATTTATTAATTATATATTTCTTATTTTTATTTCTTCATCTTCGTCTTATTATTATTATTATTATTTCCCATATTTTATATCTCATTACTCATTTCTTATTATTCCCTTCTCTTTTCAAATAATATTTTCTTCAGAATTTCACCTTAAGTTTTTACCTATTAAAACTAAGAAACTTTATACGCAAAATCTTAAATTTTCGGTTCTTGGAAATCGATAATGAGAAACCGATCTTTACAAATATGTTAAAGAAAAATAAAATAATTAAGAAAAAAGAAAAGTGAGAAAGAAACACAGAAAATTTTTGTAAAATAAATTAATCCATTTTTCACTACAGATCTCAGATTTAAAAGGTTTTTCAGACATGTAAATGAATACAGACAAAAAGTTTTAAAAATATAAAATATTCTCATATTATTATTTCAATAAAAGAAAATTAAGAAAATTATTTTTATTTGATAAATAATTTATTAAAATGTAACCCATGAATTTATATTCCTTCCAACTGTCATATTTGATGATCGTTAATTATTGGGTGCCCCAAAATAACCCGTCGATTTTGCAAGAACCACTCTAATCGCAATTGTTTGATATTAAATTAGTTGCTTGTAAATAAAAGTAGATGTAATTATTAATTGAATATTTAATTGATTATTTGTTTAAGTAATATCGTTGGTAAATACATTTTAAATATCAAAACTTGGATGCTGATGAGACATATAACAGGCACTTAGACCATTGTGACATTTTTCGGTCTTGTATATTTTACCAAAATATATTATACCTATCGCGAGTGCTGAAACTATTTCTGAATACTTGTACATTATTTTAAAGGATAATGATGATTATTTGTTTGGTCTCCACTTAAGAGACCGTACGATTTTCCATTACTAGACAAAATTAGGAAAATGTCGCCGATTAAAATGAACCAGAATTAATTATACTAAGTCTTTACACTGTGTAAAACAGTGTAACCATTTTTTAAATAATCACGAAGAATCTTATTTAATTTTTTAAAATATCTTATATAAAATAAATTTAATTGTCGATTTGTTAATTTGTTAATCTCGCTTAATTTAATGTATTAAAACAAATACGAAATATACTTTGAATATTTAATAAGCCAAAAAGAAGCTGGGTAATCAAACTTAACCATAATTATTTAACATTGTAAAATTTTAATTACGGTCTAAGAAATTTTTTATATTATTTTAATATTTCCATCATTTTATTGCACGAAAAATAAAAAATATATATATAAAATATCAAAAAAGAATTACTCTTCAATAGAAAGTAGAATAAATTACGCTTTTATTGATTTGAACAGTTTTATTAAAAAATAAAATTGATAATTGTTTTTTTTTGTTTTAAACAGCCACGGTTTTAGTCGTACTTCGTCGTCATTTGCTTCGGTTGTAGGTGGAGTAGTTAAAAATTATAAGTAAAGTCTTATCTTTTTTTTTATTTTTTTCTTTTCTAATTTTTATCAAAATATTTTTTATTTCTTAAATATTTGGGAAATTCCCTGTGGTTTTGGGAAGGCAAGGTGTTATTAGATGTACTAGTTGAAAAGGACGATTTAATAAAAGATATTTCCATTTGTTAAGCTAATTATTTTTAGTAATCCTATACAACGTCTAAACTTCAACCACTTGACGCAGGCATAACAAAGTTTTAATGCCAGATATCATCATTACAAACTCTCAAATATGGTCAACAAAATTACTTATGAGAAAAAAGCGGAGACTTTATATAAAGAATTAAGGCTGAATGATGATTGTGTCTGGCATCACACAGGGGTCAATAAAAAAGAATCTTTAAATAAGCTCATCAAAGAACGCATTTAAATTGCAAATTATGTAAACTTAACAAATGAAATGGATCTAATAGATAAAATTAGCCAAGATGATCATATAATTACTTAAACAGAAACTCAATATGAAATGGTGCTTCAACAATCTGAAAACAGTGACTCAGAAAATGTGAAGAATAAAATATCTTTTCATGTGGCAATAACTTGTTTGGAAAACCTAAAGTCATATTTGGTAGGCCTTCCTAAAGTTTTAAAGGACGGTATTGAATACTTGAAAATTAAGGAAAACATGCTAAATTCCACAAAAATGCCGAAATACAAGGTTCGGTCAATAAGTAATGCACAATAATCCAAAATAAATCAAACCATGTAATTTATCAGTTTAATAATAATATTTTCTTATAAATTAATCTATGCTCTTTCATAATATATAATCATAATTAGTCCATTTATTTGAATTTTGTAGATATGGCGTCAGATACAAGCATACGATTTAGGCAACGGTC
>JBBMKC010223432.1:0-12051 GCA_037834085.1 Bipalium vagum
ATTATTATTATTATTATTATTATTATTATTATTATTATTATTATTATTATTATTATTATTATTATTATTATTGGTAGGCTAATAAAAAAAAATAATGGTAAATTTTTTAAATATTCACTTTCAGAATTTACCTAAGACTGGCGTAAAAACTTTAATGAAAGAATGCTTTACTATATATAAATTCAATTTTTAATTTACAAAAACTAAAGATTGGTACTTAATCAACAATTTCCTCACATTAACGAAAATACTTAAATAATTCCTAATTAATTATTAATTATTAATTTTTAAAAATATAATAATTTTTCTTTTGAATCCTTTTCCATTCTAAACTATTACTGTGCCATTTTCCATTTTACTGGAATCAATCAATTTAAACAGTCATATTTTCTTAAAAACCTAATCTTGAAATATTTATAAAATATAATTGTTTATATTTTGTTTTATCTTTGATGATTTTATTTGATTTAATATTCCGGTTAGCAAAAACAAAAATTTTTGAAGATAGGCAATGAAATTTTTTTCAATTTTCTTATTATCACTTGAAAATCAATAATAATTAGAAAAATAAATAATATCTATTGAAATTTAAGAAGTGGGGAAAAATACATGTGAAAAAAATAATTTTTATTTTAAAGATTGAAACAAAAATTTTAATTATTGTCAAAATTGATTAAAAATTAGAATTATTTAGAATAATTAGTATTAGATCCATTTTATTAAGTTATAAAGTATTTCTATTTCTATTTCGAAAACTCAATAATTTTATTTTACAATTGTAATAATATTTTTTTAAGTAATTATTTTATTCTAAAAGTGTAAAGTGATAACTTGATAAATGAAGAAAGATTGAAAATTTAAAAAATTCTTCTTATTTTATTAAAAATCTAATCATAAAAAATTCAGTTAATTTATTTTTTGAAAATTTTAGTTCTACTTTGAAAAATAAATAAATGTAATTAATTAAATATTAATGATATTAATTAAATGAATGGAGTTGTTTACCTTGCTATTATATTACACTAATCAAGTTTCACCTCAAGTTTCTATCATGTACCATATAACAAAGATTTAGAAATTTTTAATCTCTTTTCTTAAATAATAATAAAGGCATTTAATATTGACAAATATAGACATTTTATTCACTTATCTTAAAATATTACAATTCAATACATTTATCACAGGTTACTAAAATAATAAAAATTGTATAATAATAAATAATAAATAAAAATAAATCGTAAATTTAAAAACTGTTAAATGTTATAATTATGAAAAATACCAAATTCCAAATTAAACCATTGGTAAATATTATACAAGGCAGTAAAAAGAATATTGAAAAATTGATTTTGGTAATTTACAAGTACCCATTATAAAATTAAAATTTTTAAGTACTTATTATAGAATTCTTTTATTATAAAATTTAGAAAACATGATGATCTTTATTTGGATAAATATTTTTTCTGATAATTAAAATGTTGCATTTTAATAATTTTTAATCTCTAGAACAATCGACAATATCTAATTATTACAAAAAAATAAAAATATTTTTGAAAAAACGTCAGTAATGAGAATTTAAATAAACTACGAAATTTCAGAATTTTCAAAACCCCTGTTTATATTTGTAGTCTTTCAATCTGTAATTCCTTATTTCCTTATCACTTGACAAAGTTAATTTATAAAAGAAATTGAATTTTTTAGCTTAACATAACTTTTAACATATTATCTATTCAAAAATCTATTCTGTTAATGCCAAGTCTATAATAATGTTTACATCAAAGGCATGTAAAAATAGGAAAAATGAAAATATGAATGCACAGGAAATTACCTATTATTAATTATTTAATATGAACTTTTATATTTAATCTGGTAATCGATTTCAAGGTTGCTAAATAAAATAAGTCCAGATTAATTTAGTAAACAGTACTTAACAATTTAATAAAATAGAGTAATACTTTTAATATTTATACTAAAATTGAAATTAACAGAAGTTTTGGTTCATATTTTATCATTCTCCGCTATAACTGACAGTGACTTGTGTGTTCTCTGATTAATATTAAATTAAAAATTTTATTCTCTATTTTTTCAAAGTTTTGCATAATGATTTTATTTAATCTTATACAAATCAATATGACATAGTCTCATTTCATATTTTATGTTCTCACATTTATATTAATTTATTCTTTATGATCTAAATATTTGAGAATTAATTTTTTATGACTACAAGAATAATAAAAACATTTCGAAATCGTAAGTAATTTAAAATTTAAAGATTTCGAAATAATGCATAATTTCGCCGCAATAAAATAAATGAGATAAAACGCACCACTAAAAATTAATAATGAACAAATATGATTGATCAAATAGCATAACAAATAAATTTATATTGAAAACACGGAGCGATGTCAATAGTGATAAATATCACCGTGTCTTATGATACAATCTAGTATTCTATACTATTAAGTAGAAGATTTATTTCTCCTTGAAGTATGTCGTTCCATATTTGTTGAAGCTGATTTTTAATTCATCCATTTTTTAGAAGTATCAAGAAAAGATCGTAGCTGATGAACCATGATATCATACAAATGTTCCATAGGAGATAAATATTCTGGCCAAGTTATTGATTTCATTTGTACTACTGGAGTCATAATTTTATTAATTTATAGAAAATCATTCAACCTATCTCTAACAATACAATATTTTGTCAGAATTCAGAGTATGACACTCAACCAAAATTCCAGGAGTAAATTCCTTCTGAATTGATAACATAAGCCCAACATTTTATCGTTTTCCACGATAACGTCCCACCATCAAGTATCCATCAATTTTCTATAAAAAAATTGATTCATCAATAAAGATGATGCAATTCCATTTGTCACTCCAATGTTGTATTATTAAACAACAGTTACGTCTCACGGCTTTATAATTGAATTTCAATGGTAAACATATCGCTTTGGATGGTATGAGAGCAGAACAATGCTACTCAATCTTTGATAAATAGTGCTGAGAGACACCTTTTTTCTAAGATTCATTTTTCAATATATTTCAATTTTTGTAGTCGACATACTCCTGTTTCTAACAGGTATGAGATGGTGTCTATCTGCATGTTCGTTGATGCTTCGATGTTTTCCACTGCTCCTGCGACGATGTTGCAACCATTTTTCACATCACGCATGTTATGCTTATAAAATAATTTCTTACCTAACGTGTAGTGATCTCCCTAAAATTTATTTACCTTCATGAAGTTCTAATATTTCTTTCAAAGTCCGATAGCTTGATGAAATACTGTTTTCCTTATTTCAGTCATATTATTAAATGTAATATGAGTATCGCTCATGAATTATTTACTTAACTATTTAAATACATTTGTCGATACAAAAATATGGATATCTGATTAAATAAGATTGATTTAACAACAGACGCAATAATTCATATGCAATTCATTAAAATAATAGATGGTGCATTTTTATTAAAAATGAGTACATATATATATTTATTCTTATTTTAAATTTCAAAATTTAAATTAAAAACCTTTGCTAAAATTATATTAATAATAATAAATACATTTTATTTTATTAATATATTCTAAATTAAATAATTCATCAATGAAATGAAAAATCAAATGTCTAATAATAAATATAGAAAAGTTTGAAATCACTAGCTATAAAAATAAAAACTATTAAAAATCAAAGTAGTAATAAATATTTAAAATATTAAATAAATAAATATTAAAATTTAAACTAAAAACCTAGACTATGCCTGAAAATATCAAGAACTCCAATTACTTTAAATCAAAACAATAAATAAAATCATCATGAAAACAATAAAGATTTATTGCATGATGAGAAAATTGAAAAATAACAAAAATATAAATTCACTAAATCAATCAATCATTAATGAGTCAATTCGGATTACTTACTGAAATATATTTAAATAATTAAAAAATATTATTATTAGTTTTATTATGTCATAAATATATATAATTTGATGAATTAAATAATATTAAAATTAACTTAAAATTAAGTTTTTATTACTTTTATTTATTTTAAATTAATAAATAAAATATTAACTTATTTACACAATATAAACAGTTTAATAATAAAATAATCAATAAACATAATATTTATATTTATATAAAAATAGATTAAAAATAAAATAATAACATCTTAGAAAATATTTTTACCTATGGATTATAGAAAAATCGATTTTGTTTCCTGCGTTAAATGCAACATGTTAATAATTTTCTTTTTAAATGTGTTGGGAAAAAGCAGATGGCAATATTAGAAAATTCAATGAACACTTATATTCTTTAATGGAAATTATGATAAGTTGGCAAAGGAAAATTATATCGCATTATATATTTCCTTTTTCAAAGTGGCAATTTTCCCCTTATTCAATGACAGTAAAACAAAAATGATTTTAAAAGCTTCGCGGCCTTTGGCAGATCAATAATGGTCCATGAATATAAATCGCTTCAATGAATCCATAATTTATGAAAATTTACTGACGTTCACCACTTAGCTATGTATCGTGTCGAACGTGAAGAATATTCATTATTAATGTTAATAATAGAGTGACGTTTCTGGAAAAAAGATAAAATAAAAGAAAAGGCAAATATATAATTAATTTGTGATATAAATTTATAAAAGAAAATATTTTAACAAAATCGATTTTGAAATAAAATTATATATTGATTTTCATACACAATTTGAAAGACAATCAGTTACGAAAAGCGTTTACGGCTCCAGAATAACATTTTTAAAAAGATCCTGAAAGACTGAACACGTTCTTTGGAGACCTTGTACATATATAATGCTAAAATTGACAAAAAATATTGATTTTACTCCTGTCTATAACTTTTCTCAATTTAAATAATTGATTAGATTTTAAGAGGATTTTGTAATTCCAGTGATACTGTGATCAAACTAAATTTAAGCCCTATAGATAATTATTGAGAAAAAAGACATTTTAATTCCTTATAGAAATTGAGAATAATTGAATAATTTGGCATTACTTATGGAAACCTTTGTGTCACTTTAAAAATAATTGAAAAAATTGTTTCTCATTGGAAATTAATCTCAAATATCTGACGAAATCAATTCTAAAGACGTGCACTTAATTACTTAAATAAGAAAATATTTAAATGAATAAATTCGGTTGTCCAAAAAAATATAATATATAAAAATTTAATTTCCAATTAAAAAAAATAATTCCAGTTCAGAAATATAAAATAATTAACAAAAATTTGACTTTCTTTTACAATTTCATTGACATTCATTGATAGAATTGTCTTAATGAAATATATTTTCGCATATGATTTTAAGCATGAGGAAAATTTCTTAATTGGTTCATAGGATAAATTCAAAATTCTTCTTTAATAATTTGATAAACATTTATTAATAATCAAAAATGATACAAACAATTCAAAAGCTAATCACTCAATTAAAACATTTAATTTCTAAAATATAGAATTACTGATCCGATTAAATTTCACTTATCCATAATTAGGGTGAATATCGATTTCTTAATTTCGAATTAAAATCATATTGAATTATTTACTATACCCACTGTCATTTTTGTTGATATTATTTTATTTTTATGATTGATAATAATAATATTATTATTATAATAATAATATTAACAATAAGAGATTGAATTAATAATTAAGAAAAATAATACAATAAAATGAATGAAAAAAAAATTTACTATATCAGTTCCATCTAATGGCTTTGGTTGTTTGCCCATGTAGAAATTCTTGTGGCCAATAAATGCTTCATAAATACCTAAGATAAAAAAAAATAATTTTTCGCCTGAATTTTATTGTCTTGTCTATCATTTAGAACGATGACATCAGAGCAGATATTATTATTAAAATCCATACATATTTTATAATACAAATAATTTTAGTCTACAGAATTACTATTTAAAAAAATAATAAACTATAATTCATTATTGATAGAAATAATTATAAATAGTAACTATTATTATTACATTGAATAGGTGAATTTTCCAAAAGAAGATTATGTATCAATCAAATATATTAAAGGAATAATGGCTCTCAAAATATAAATTCTGTGATAATTCAATAAAATAATATTTAATAATTATTTAGTGTTTTTATTATTTTAATCAAGATTCTTACATTATTATTGTTATTTA
This sequence comes from Bipalium vagum, assembly GCA_037834085.1. NCBI lineage: Eukaryota > Metazoa > Platyhelminthes > Tricladida > Geoplanidae > Bipalium > Bipalium vagum. The sequence goes on from JBBMKC010223432.1 coordinate 6,157, forward strand.
TTAAATTACACATTTCTTAAAAGTTAAAAAATCTTTGAAAATTTAAATAAATCAATTTTATTTTCCCAACCTTTTCCGTTAAATACTGCTATTTTCGGTTTGTATTTTCTCATTTTTTCAACCATGATGAGGGCGCCAGCTTTCATTTCCTTCCGTGATATTTCAGCTGCTCCTTTCGTTGGACGACTGCACACGTTGGTGAATCCTATGCCATAATCCACCATGCGATAGTCGTCATAACATGTCACCGTTTCTGGTACCAAGCCGGCTTCGGTAATGCATGTCCCTATAATGAAAAAAATTTGGATCCAATGAATAAGATATAGCTTTGAATATTAATAATAATTGCAACTACAATGCACCATATGGTGTAAGATCATGAGGATGAAACCTCAAAGATAAAAAAAACAAAACTTTTTTGTCAATATGTTAAGACTGAACATAAAATTATTTGATAATTCTTGACTGAAATTATTTTATTTTATTATATAAATATAATAATAACGATAGTTTTTACAATTACAACTTTATTAATTATGATTCTTCATTATATGTAATAAACCAATCTACTGTGATTTATTATTTATTATTTTATTTAATTTATTTATTTTTATTTATTTATTTTATTTATTTATTTTAAGCAAAATCGTAATTTTTATATATACATTTGACACTATCAGATTTATTTATTTGAAATAAAAATTAAAATAAATTTAGTAACCATAGTGAATATATAATTAAATTAAAAATCACAGATCCTTATTTTATGACAATTGTTACTTTCATGAACCTAAATATTGGTCATTCCAAAAATATGTTTGTAAATTCATGTTTTCCATGGTTTTTGTTATGAAAATTGGACGTGAAACATCGGTTAAAAATCATTTTAGTAATATTAATTTTACAAAATAAAAATATTTCTCGTGAATTTATAAAGCAAACACTTTTCTTACTTTAATTATAAAATTCTGGAAGATATTCTATTATTATTTAAAAAATATTATCATTAAAAATTATGGCATCTATTATCATGAAGAATTAATAGTATATTTTAATTAATTGAAAAATCCATGATAAGTTAAACTGTTATGTAAATACTATTCTTTCAATTCTTATTAATAATAATAAGTTAAATTATAATATTAATTATTAAAAAATAAATAACAATGAACGAATTTAATAAAAGAAATGATAACAATAAAGTTCTAAAGCTTTCTTATTCATTTAAATTCCAGTGGACAAATAATAATTAATTTTTAAAAAATCAATAATATAAATCAAATATTAAAATTTGGTGAATATATTTTTAATTATTATAATTTAAACAAATAAAATAGATTCCTAAGATTTATGCAAAAAAATAAATAACTAAAAATTAATAATTGCAATAATAATAATAAATTGATAATGTAATTAAAAAGCAATTTTAATTATAAACTAGTAAAAATAGAACTCAACATTTTTTCTATTTATAGAATCTGAACCACATTTTCCGAGTGTTGCGTCACTATTAATTAATTATTGATATATTCAAAATGAATCCACTGGGGAAAATGTTATGGAAAAAATAGAAAAGAACCATTGCCGCGCTGATATTGCGTTCCAAATACCCAGACGAGGATGAGCACGTGAAACAATAGGTCATACGATTTGACTATACCTGAAGGAAAATGATGCTTACCAAACGTGACATACACAGACAGAGAACGTCGAGGAACGGGAAGATCGAAATATTACATGATAAAAATGGATCGGAATAAAAGAGATCTTTTTATAACTGGTGAGGGACAAAGGAGGGGTAAGAGAAGAAATGATAACTGAAACGACGGTCAATTAAACGATGAATAATGGTACTCTTTACGGAATGATATGAACAGGCAAACATGGATGGAATTGACGAAAATCGAAAAACGTGACACTAACAAATCTGCGCTTGGAAATCCCTTGATAAAACAAGACAAGCATACAGGGAACATGACATGGGACACGCTCATGTATAAAGGGTACATGACTAAATAATAAATAATTGCCAGTGGCAATTTCGTGAGCAGTGTGTGTCGTGGCTGTGTGATTGGACGCACACATAGAAACAATAAAACCGAGGACTCTGGGCATGCTCACAGCGATTGCGAGGGTGTCGGAAAAAATGGAATGAATTTGTTATCAAACACAATTAATCGGCCTTTGTGATGAAATGGCTGCTGTATCGTGTGAGTACTGTGTCTCGTTAACTTGACGAATGATGAATGACAAAATTAAAAAATAAACATTGCATTTAGTGATTATTAATATTCTTGTTTTAAATAAAATCTTTCAATTATTATTATTGGTAATTGAATCAATAAAAATCTATTTAAAGTCATACAGAAATGATTTCCGATTCCAGCATAATGATGACCGACACATGCTGAGGTCATACTGGGATTTATTCCAACCTTAAAATGATAAAATATTTCCTTTATTCTTCTTAACCTTTTTGAAATGTATTACCACAATTAAATCTAGATTTTCTTTTAAATAATCCGGTAATGTACGCTGAACGACTTCCTCTTCTGATAACCCATTATATCTGTCAATATGACCACGAGATTTTTTGATTGGTGCGGCTTCAGCTTTCATGTTAGAAGAAACATTTTGAGAGTCTTGACTTTGACTGGTTATAAATGCTTAATTCCCTTTTTATTATACAAAAAAATAATTACTCATTTCTCAGATTTTTGCTTGATTCGATATTGGCTTCAACCTTCAACATTGGACTGACAGCAACAATTTCTTTGTTGAATGTTTGAATATTTTGGATGATAGGCTGATAGTTTGAGTTCTGATTATTGTAAGTTGTAATAAAACTAGTTTTATTCATATCAAATTGTTGATTTTCATTAACCAGAATAGACATTAAAATATTTTAATTAATGATAACAACTCGATAAAATTTCTACAACATAAATCAATAAAAATTTATCAAAATTATGTTTACATAATTAATTAAAATTTAAAGTTAAAAAATTAATAATTGATAAATTATATTTAATTTGTGTAAGCAAATTTGTTTATGAACTCTTACAAATGAATCATTAAAACAAAATTCTTCAAATTTGCCAATACTAATAAACTTATTAATCTTAAAGTACATTTTTTAATATAAGTTTAATTTATGTGAAAATATCAAAATTATTTAAACTTTAATTTAAAAATTTGTAAAATGGAGATTTTTTTCTCTAAATTTATTGTAGCCAAAGATCCCTTGTATTATTAAATAAAGTTTTTAAAAATATTTTTAAACAAATAATTTTGATACTAAGTGTGGATAAATTTTGATCATTAAATAAATACCTAATAAATACCTTCTTTTATTTCACATAAAAGTTTTCAACTGTCGCTTCACTTTTTTTTATTTTTATTACTCTAAATTTCGTTATTCAAATTTCTTAAAATATTTTCCTTAGTTATTAATGAATGTTGAGCTGTCTAGCATTTCATATTTCTTCTTTTTCGCCTGCCTCGCCCTCATGAGTTGATGTTATGCAGATTTTAACAAAAACTTTGAACCTCAACTCAAATAACTTATAACTATTAAGTTAAAGTCTCGAAAATTTTTTACACAGTCTAATATATTCAGTTAATATTAAAAAAAAGTCTGGCTCTCTGATCTGATCTCAATTTTTTGTTCAAAAATAATTGGTTCGACATTGGGTTAAAACCTAATGAATACATACAAAATACAAATAAAAGATAAATCTAGTAATACATATTAAACAAATGCCAGTTTCCATTCGCTTTCACAAGGTTCTTCAAAATTGTCAACAATTTCTGAACACTTTCAAAAATTTTCCTTAAATTTCAACTTTAAATCCTCTGCAATAATCTTCTAAAACTATTCCTCCTAAACTGTTTTCAAAATTTCTGACTCAGCTTTACTTCTCCATTAAATAGAAGTCCACGGTGTACTTTTGATTCTCCATTTTTCACTATTCCAGGGATGTCATCACTCTTCTCCCAGTTTTCGTTAAGTTTGCCAAAGGCACGACCCCTTACGGATAATAATAGTAATGGGTCTATAATAATAAAAAATACTAATTAATCAATTATTGATAATAATCATTTTAAAAATTTTAAAATAATAATTTATCTCACCGCCAAGATAATAATTAAATATTACCAGAAAAGAAAAATAGAGAAGTTTATGTAATTCTCGTCTTCGAGATAATAATAACATAATTTAGGAAACATAATTTAGTAGCCTTTTTTAAATAGCGATTAGCAGTCGTTGGCCAATATTTACTCCTATATAAAGCGAGGATTTCATTTGAAGAATTCGCCGAAGTAAAAGATTTTGTTTTACGATTGTTGATTGGAAGATTATTTTGGAAACCAGAAGATTATTCATTGGGAGCCTTATATTTTTGTGTAAGTATTCTATTTAATTTTTCAGACAGTGATAGTGCAAGAGGATTTTTCAACCTAGAAAACGACCCGGGGATTCGTTGACGGCTCCGGTGAGACAGAAGGTTTTGTTTATCATTTCAATTTTAATTTCTTTCTTACACTTTAAATATTTTCATTTAATATTTCTGACTGACATTTTAATTTGATATTCTTGTGATTTATTATTATTGCCTTTATTTAAACATTTCAATTTAGTATTTGTGATTGTTTTGACGTTTATTTATTTTTATTGAACATTTCATCAGCCTGTTTTCGTCTATATTTATATTTGATTACATCCACTTGAATGTGAGTGAACGTGATTGTGCGAGTGAACGATTTGCTAAATAAAGCTATTTGTGATTGTTTCGATTCAACATTAGATTTTCAGAATAAATTGGATTTAACGAACATGTTTATCAACAAAGTGAGGAGTTAAGAAAGTAAAATTGACAAATTTTACAATAAAAAAATTGAGGATTTTTATGATGATCATGAAATAGAAATTTATTCAACAGAGAATGAAGGTAAATCATTGAAAGATTTATTAAAATCTTAAAGAATATGATATTTAAAAAATGGTTAAATGTATTACCAAATTTAATAAATATTTATAATAATCGATCACATATTGGTCTTAGGTCTTTGACTGATAAAATTCACTCATCAATCGGAATTAATTCTGAAGAAGCATCTAAAGATCCAATGAAGTTGTCAAGGTATTTGGACTATCCTCAAAATTTAAAGATTGAGAAAGATGAAAATCATAAGTCAAATTATTCTTTAACTCATAAACCAAAATATTTGAAATATAAATATAAATTTGAAAAAGATTACAGAATAAAATAGACAGAGGAAATATTTATTATTAGTGACATATATTTTACAAATCCAATTGTTTATGGAATAATAGATTTATACGGTGAAAAAATGTTAGCTAGATTTTATGAAAATGAGTTGCAGCGGTCTTATTTGAGAAGTAAGACCTAGATTTGAAAAATTATTTTTTATAAATAAATTTGTAAAATATATCGATTTATATCATCTAATGTTTTCGTAATATTATTGTGAATATTTAGACAATTCAAATTTTTTTATAAAGGGAATAACATAAATTATTTGTTTTTAAAATTTTTTTAAATGTTATGGTTTAAAATTTAACAAAAATTAATGTTTTATAGCTTTTAATATTAGTTTATTAAATATTTAAATATTAACTGAAATTTTTAAAATTTTAAACATTAATAAATTTCAAAATATAATCAAAAAATGCAAAAATAAAATGAAAACAAAAATAGTTAATAGTTAAAACAAATATAGTTAACAATTTTAACACTTATTGTCCCCACAAGGCAAAACATATGAGGTAGTAGCCGTTGTTGCACGAGGTCCCAAAGGTGAGCATGTAGTTTTACACATGCCTCAACCTTCTTTTGGGGACAAAAGTCTTGAAGACACGGGAGAAATGTG
>JBBMKC010223443.1:0-12051 GCA_037834085.1 Bipalium vagum
TATTATTATTATTATTATTATTATTATTATTATTATTATTATTATTATTATTATTATTATTATTATTTTATTTATTGTTTATTATTATTTTTATTATTAATTAGATAAAAGATCATAAATATTAGTTTATTCTAACGAAATGATTAATATTTACTTTGAAAGGACTTTTTGGAATTGACTGATTATCATAAGTGACAAAGATCTTGTAATTTCCTGGTGTGATTGGATTGTAAGAACATTGGTATTTGTGACCTTCCAAGGTTTTAATGGAAACTGGGATCTCGTTTCCATTATTATGATAACAATGTACTTCCGGTTTGATGTCTGATTTACATTCAATACAGTCGACAGTGAATTCATTTTGGACACCCAACGAACCGTCTTTATTAACTCCAGGACCATAGACTTTAACCTAAGTAAATGACGCATTATATTTTGGTTTAATGTCACATAACAAATAAGTACTTTAGATACATTAGTCTTGTCTGTGGCGGGTGATATGTCAGCCATGAATGGAGAATTTGGAATGTCTTCTCCGTCGCAAAGAACGTGAATGGCGTATTCTCCAGGAATGGTTGGCCAGTAGCAAATGGTTGCACTGCCATCCTGATTATCACAACTTTCAATTTTTGCTTTGCTGGGACCCTCGATTGAAAATCCTGAGATTGTAAATAGATTATTTATATTTAGAGAGTTATTTTTGAACGACCAAAATTCATACCTAATCCTCCTATTTCACCATTAGTATCAGTGATAAACAATGCAGCCTTGTCACAAACACCACCCTTTAATCCAGGTCCATACACTGAAATTTTGGACTCGATCTTGGGTAGGACATTTATCTGTCAAAAATATCAAGTAATCTGTCACATCCTTTCCTTAGTCCTACCTTAAATGGAGATTTAGCAACAGGTATATCATCATAATCAATTTTTATTTCATAAGGCCCTGGCTTCGTGGGAATGTAGATACAGTGGTAGAAATTGGGCTTGATCTCATTGATCTTGATTGTTTCTTCTGTCTTATCTTTAACGATACAATATATTAAGTTTGATCAAATATGTTAAGAACGTATTCACAAACCAGGTCTGATCAACTTTGCACTTAATATACCATTGCCGGCGTTTTCTGTGTTGATTTTGATTTCCGCCTTGTCTCCAACTCTTATTCCATTACTTTGTATACCTCTTCCAGAGACAACAACCAGTTTGGCGTTAGATTCTTAAGAAATAAAAGTATTTATTAAATTAGTTATTTTAGTTATGAAATTAATTATAAAAATAATAAAATAATAATTCATTTTTCTTTAATACAATGAAGACATGTTCGAATTTGCGCCGTTGTCCTTGTATCTGATACCGAGTTTTATATTATTCAAACAAAGGTAAAATAATAAAATAAAGTTTATTTCAAAAAAGGATTACACATCCTAATATTATAAATCAATAATTATAAAAATGTTAATCAAAATCTTAATATATTTTTTTTTTAAAGTTTGTTTAAAGAAAATTGACAATATCTTTTAACATTAACCCATTATTTAATAATTTCAAAAATTCATAGGAATACAATGTCACATTGGAAACATGAAATCAAAGATCTTCATCTTATAACACTCTCTATCTATAAACAATTGGTAGCAATACTGTTAAACCATAAATATGATAAAATTAAAAAAAGCAACAATATAATCTTTAATTCACTTTATTTCTTTTTATTAAAACAAAATGGTTAATTTTGATTGATGAGAAATGAATAATTGTGAAAAATCTGTTGACTTAAACAAAATCAAAATAAATATCACTGTCTGATAAACGAAAGTAATTTTTTGTTTAAATTGCTTTAGAAATTCATAACATTTTAAAATTATTTAAATCTAATTAATTTAAAGTTATTAATTAAATTTAATTAATTTTGAATTATTAACAATTTACTATTATTATTAACAATTATTAACGACTTACTGGGTGAGACGTACACTCCAAATGGAGAATTGGGAACTTGTTGGTTTTCAAAAAAAACGTTTATTGAGTAAATCCCAACTTCATGAGCCGTGTATTCAACTTTGTACAACGTTGAAGAGACCTTGATAATCTTAGGGATAACGGCATTTTTATCTCCATTTTGGTTTAGAATTATACAGGAAACATCTCCAGGACCGGATTCTGTGTAAGTAATAAAATATATAAATATATATTTTTAATTTTTAATACCCTCTGTGGAGATTGAAAAACTTGTAACCATGGATAATGTAACTCCGTTCTTTTCTACACCGGGACCATAGACTTTCACTTTGCTAAGATCTCCCTTTGCTTTGGTTATTGTAACTTTAAACGGCGATTGGGGAACCGGTTTCTCACCATATCTGATAGTTACTGTATATGTTCCTTTGGATGAAGGTACATATACACATTTGTAGAGGTTGGTCTTTCCTTTTATTTCTTCAGTTTTCACCTGAAATTTCAGAAGGAATTTTGTTATGGAGATCATTCAAGTTCACTTAAATTTAAATAAAAATCAGAGCCTAAAACGATACGATCAACACGTTTATGATCACTGTTGTATTTAGTCTGAAAACAACAAGCGTGCTGGTTGTTTGTTTACTTGATTATGGACGTTTCTTACCTTCGAAAAGTTTAAAGGTGAAGATAATCGGACTGAATAATAGATAAATTAAACAGTGAAACAACGTGAGCATTCAGTGCAATATATCGGCATTATCTACAATTTTCCGTGTGGTACAATATTAATTTTGATCATATTGAAAAGTATAGATCGATATTAAAGAGGTAACAAAGATATACAGGGACCATAGTGACAGGATCAGAAATAAGGTTAATATTCTCGCCAATTACCATAATTCAACAAGTTCAATTATAAGATCAAGTCTCAAAACTGAAGGTTCTTACATCAACTGATTTTCCGGTGGCATCCGTTATGGTGATTTCCAGGGCTGCTTTACTGGTGGAAGAAGCATCAACGGTGAATTCGGCGGGTTCGCCGACCAGCAATTCTTTCGATTCTATTCCTGAGAAAAGATGACGTTCAAAAATAGTTGAATGAAACAATCTGATCGATTTACGAAAATTTTAATTAATTAATATTATTATTATAATTATATTAATATTAATAATTACTTGGAAGACAATACATGAAAATAATAATAAGGAAATCTGAAGAACTGTCAGCTGTTGTCATACAGAGAATGGTGTGAGGTTACCATGTCAAATACACTAAACCTTCAAATACACCTTCTCAGTCAAAAAGAGGGAATATTTGATAAAAGAACTTGTCCAAAGTCTTACGGATCATGTGAAATATAAATAAAATATATTTTATACTGACGAAAAATAAAAGGCATGAAAAACATAAATATAAATATAAAATTTTAATAAAAATGTAAAAATATAAAAAATTATTATTATTATTGTTATATTATTATGTTATTATTATTACTATTATTATCAAATTTATTATTTTATTATTATTATTTTATTTTTATTTTTATTATTTTATTATTACTATTATTACTATTATTATTATCATTTTTATCATTATTATAAATATCGTTACGTAAGCTATCCTGTGTAATACAATTGAAATATATCGTAAAATTTTCAGTCTTGGAAATTATATAATTATAACTTTATTTTTTCTTCAATTACAAATTTTGTTTAATTGAAAGTAAATTTTAATTCGATTTAAACAAATTAAGTTGAAATCTGCCCTTTCAAAGGCACGAACTTTACTATCCATTTATCATAGAAAAGGTGAAAAATTGTAACTTTTCGACCAATAATGTTAAAGTTGTTCGGATTATTGAAAGATTAAATTACGTATAGAATTACACTTTAAGTCTTCATTCTGGAGTACCTTCACAAATCAAAAATCATTTTGAAGTAAAAGTTAAGATCTTTAGTAAAACGGTAGTTATCTTTTTCTTATGAATGATTTTTTATATTGCAATCTGAAAAATCATCAATGCAATTACCTGGTCCAGAGACACGGACTTTAATTGAATTAGATCTCGTTGGAATCTCAACTCCCGGTTTCAATTTAGCATTTGGAAATTGACTCAAATATGTCATCATGGCCTTTTCATCGACATTGGGATCGATCATTTCTTCGGGCTTGATAAGCTGAGGAACATTCAAGTACTGTTCAGCAGTGTCCATGGCTTCTTTGGTGTTTTCCAAAGCATTTGTGGGTTTCCATTCTTTCCAATCGGGACACAATCCTGGTGCGCAAGAATCGACCAGAGCTCCAATTGCCGTTCCATCATTCCAATCGGTTGTCAGATTTTTAACGGCTTTTCCCGGTACCTTTCCATTTATCCAAGTCATCATTCTCTGTTTGGGAGTCTGTTTGGTCTCCTATCATGTTCATAAAAATTAGGTACATAATCATTTCGAGTTGACAGGAAAATCAAATGAGTCTTTTTTTCTCATATTAGCAGAAATTGTTTCCAATGAAAAATTCATTAAAAATAATAAATAATTTGACATTAATTACAAACGGCATCAGTAATTTGAAATACCACACTGAAAACAAAAGAAAAGAATATGACATCAATATGACACAAATTAGACAATAGAATATTAAAGCTATTTCATTATTACAATATGCATGAGAGTCTGGTCTTAATGACAGCAGAACCAATATAAATAAATAAATAAATAAAATGAGAGATTTTCATTTACCGGAGTGGCCTCTTCACCTTCCCATACTGGTACGGAAATTGAGTAGTGTAAGATCAGAGCCCATATTAAGCCCAAAATCAGTTTCAGTCGGCAATCGACAATATCTGAACTGTCTGTACATTAAAAAAACATCGGGTCAAAAAACAATATTAGTTCAACTTAATCCCATTTACCTATATTGACGATTTTCAATCCCTCTTTATCTTCCAAGAAACGCAAAACCATTGTCACATTTTCCAATTTCTGTGTTCGAAAGGCTGTTCTTTTGTTGGCATTTGTAAATTTATGTCCGGAAAGAACTTCAACCAGGCTCATTAGCTTTAAGCCATCGGAAAAATCATTTGCTAAATCGTTGATCGATTGATTGGCATTTCTCAAATGTACGTTGACCCATCTTGTGAAAGTATTTTTCTGAATAATTTTCCAATGGGCATCATCGGATAAGTCTCGTTCAGTTGAAGGCATTGAATCTTCAGAGTCACAATGTAAAGTGTTACTGTCGTCTTTCTCTGATTTATCGTAGTTATATTGCATTCTGATTAGTTGACCTTGAACAGTTATTCAATTAGCAATTTTAAACAAATTGAAAAATTGTTCTAGTAAAGTATCGAAATTTGAAAAAGTCATCAGTGGAACATTTTTAAAATAATATTAAATTTAAGTCTTTAATTTAATCGAATCAAAATAATAAAATTTTATTGATATGATAAAAAATTTTAAAATTTAATAATCTTTTATTTTATAAAATAGATTAACAATTATTATTGATTCCTAGAAATATCTCTGATTTTCACACAATAAGATTTATTGAATTATTAATTTAATGATTATTTTATTCAAGTATCTCAGTTCTGTCATTTAAAATTATGAACAATTTACATATCGAAAAATAATGATGTCTAATTTATTGTAAAAAATTATTTAATTTGATTATTAAGAAATTAAGCTCTTAAAAAAATTAAAAAGAAAATATTCAATGAGAATAAATGATTAATAATTGGACAAAATATTTTAATATATTTTTTAATTTAAAAGGTTTAAATACAAAAAAGATGTTAAACGTAACATAAAGACTTACTTTATTAAAATAAATAAATATTTTTGAAATATCAGTGATTAGGTTTTTATATCAATTGTAAAATGTATTAGTTCTCGGTATGGACCAATGAATATTTTTCAAAGGGTAACCTAGACTAGTTGTGGTACAAATGAATAATCATTAGTCAAAACACTAATGTCACCAAAAACTGTGTAAGCATAATAATTTTATTAGTTTCAACAGAAAGTTGGTTTTTTTTATTCACGTCTTTTAGACTTGAGAAAATTTTCAAAAATTCATTAATCATTTTAATAATTTGGTGGGTGCAAAAATAGATTAATTGATTGAAAATCGTTTATTATCTGCGACATATTTTGTGTCTAATTTGTTGGTAACTGATAAATATTATGTAATATTTTTATTGTCTTACATGATCGATTAAGACACATATTTTAAGTATATTTGATACATGCTCATTATCTTTTATATTGGTTTTTCTTGTAATGAAGAAACAGAATAATCTACGACTATTACACCAGTAAATAATAGTAAACACATTCATCAGTAAAATATTTTTTAAAAAAAGTAAAATAAATAATGACAAATTATTTTTAAAAAATAAATCTCTTCGTTTAATATTTACGTTTTATGACAATCAAACTTATTGGATTAGTTTGTTTAAATTGTCTGAATTGTAATGATTCAATAATATCCTGTTTGGTAAACTATCCAATTCATAGGCATTAGTAATAATCAAACACTGCCTACTGCAGCCATTTTCTTAGTTTTTAACATTACATGGTGAAAAAATAAATCCGAATCTCTTTTGTTTTAATGAAATGTTCCCATTAATTCGTTTTAATTATTTTTGTATAGCAGAAGAATTTCCTTTTGCTGTAGTTTTCAAGATCTTTCATGTTCCAAAAACATTTTAACAAATAAAATTGTGATTTAATTCATTTAAAATTCAGACTCATTTTCTTTATTATTTTCCATTTATTCATATTCACCTTTTTCTATAATATAAACAATTGAATTTAGATCTGCAATTAAGGGTCAAGCAGTACCTACAATAAACCATTGTACATATATTTACATTATTGAAACTGAACACGTTTACCCTCAACATTTGTTGAATAATATATTCTTTTTGGGATAGTCTTATTTTTATATAATAATTATATTATTTATATTTTATAGATTAAAAAATAAATCTTATATGAAACCATAAATATCAATTTATGAACATTATTACATAAATGAAGACTAGTGGCCGATATTATTGACATTGTGTATGGTTCACAATGAAAATGAGTTATAAAAGATATTGATTGTGTTTATTATTTTGTATTTTTATCAGTTCTGATAAATATTCTGAGTTGAATAACAAATATAATAAAATAGGAATATATTTTATCATTTAATTTTTAACTTTTTTTGATAACGATTTTCATAAAATTTGTGATAAATCACACATTGTATTGCTGGCATTATATGCGTAATAGAGAAATATTATATAATATTTTGAGATTAATTACATTCTTTTTCGAGTATTTTAAAATTCTTTAAGAACAATTTTATTTATAATTTCATATTTTTGCAATGATGAAGAGGTATTAACTAAATAAACAATAATAATAAAAATAATAAAAAAATAATAATGACAATATTAATTTAAAAGTTTTTTAAAAAAAGAATATTACCAAAAACAATATATCAAAATCTCGCCGTCGAGAGTTTGGTTTATTGGGATAATAAAATTATTTTTTTAAGGAGATAAGTCCAGTCGTCGTGATCATGAATTATTTTTCCTCATAAATGGCGTGGACATAAATTTAGAAATAATGGCCATTAGGTGAAATAGCCGTCTCTAAGCGAGGGTGGTGATCGTAGACCAATAAAGAGACGGCTATTCCCAGAAAGCGTCCAGGCAAATAAAAATTGTTTTGAAGAGATTTTTTGTTCCAAAGAAGATTTGTTGCTGTCAAAGAAAATTTACCCTCGTAGAAGTTGTTAATATCTGACGGCAGATATTCCAGGATATTCCAGTCAGACTTTTTCTTTATTATTCCACAGATGATGCAAAAAGATTTACTAAAGAGACCCAACGAGGCTGGGAATTCCTAGGTGACCTGAAGAGGACCTAGAGGTCGACTCAGGGACTCCTTTTCGTTCCTGGTGAGAATATTTCTAATTTTTTAAATTTTCTTTATTCTTATTATTAATATAATATATTTTTATCATATTATTGTATAATTTGTGATTTTAATTATTTGTGCTTGCTTTTTGATTTTCAGATAGTTGGACAATCTTGATTATTGATTTTTAGACATTTGAACGATTTTGATTATAATTTGCGACTAAAGTAAAGATTGTTTTGAAAGTATTTAATAAGGTTTTATCGCGATTGTTTTGATTCAATTTGGGGTATAAGGTTTCATTGTGAGGTTTTGATTCAATTGAATTTAAATTTGCGAAACGAACGCAACATTAGAAAGGGAGAAGTTATCGAAATTTTTGAACTAAAGTTATTTGTTAAGGTATAATAGTAACAATATTAATATTATTATATTATTATCATAATTATAAAAATTAAATATGATTAATATAATAAATCAAATAAAAATAGTGATAATTTTCATTGATTTATTCACACACTTTTAAAAAGTTTTATTCATTAATCATAATTTAAAAATGAATAATTTAATCAATTATTAATTAATTTGTGAAATACATAAAAAAATATTTCGTTTGAGAATTTTCGTTTTATTTATTTGATCCGAAATATTTTAGCTACATATTTAAAAATATGAATAAAAAATTCTCAACATCAAAACGAGTTTCAATAGATAAACGAAACGGTTTATTTTATGTTAATAAAAAAATAATAGTATAAACAATTGATAATTTATTAAATGAATGGAAAGTGAAGCTGGTTATAAAATACATTTAACAATGATTGATACACTTTTCAAAATTGTCATTTGGAAATATAACAAATTTTTCAGACAGTCTGAATTTATAAAATATTTTCTCTGATATAATATATATATATATATATATATATATATATATTAATAATAAATTAGTTCTATCGGTGAACATAATATTTCTTTATTACTAAAATTTGTTAATGAAGATTTACAAAAAATTTTTTTTTAATTTTCAATTTTTTTAATTATTATTATTTTTATTATTCATTATTTCTTTTGATAATGAAATCCGGTTTTGATGAATTAATTTAATTATTTTTATTAATTAATTAATATTAGTAATTAATTAAATTATCCATTTATATTATTGATTTTTATTATATTACCTTATCCAAAGTTTTTAAACATGCACAGATATCAGTAAGAAATGATAAATATGTCACCAAACTTTTTATTTATTTATTTATTTAGCTTAGGTTATTCTGTTTGTTTAGTTTAATAAATGGTTTTCGGTTGGTTTGTGAATCTCTATTTGGATACATAAGGAAGTAGGACGTTTTCAATATTCAAGTAAAATGTTAAATTAAAAAGTTTGTAAAATTTAATATTGTAATATAAAAGTATGAATAAGGTTTTTGTCATTAAGTTCGTATTTATTATTTATTTTTTAATGAAAATGCAAGAAATTGTAAATAATCCTGAATAGTAATCAGATGAAGACTTGTGGAGTGCTATTATTATTATTATTATTATTATTATTATTATTTATTTGAGCATTATTATACTGAAGAGTATTATTTTCTATTGACTTTAAATCACACTTTTGTGAACGTGTTTTACTGATGAATAGACAGTTTTTGTCTGTGAATCACTGATGATCATTTCAAAGCTCAGACTGAAGATATAACTTCATTTAAAAGGTTTCGGTAATTTTAAAATGAACTCCAAAATATTTATTTAATTTTAAAAAAGTTTATGGCGTGTCCTTAAAGTTAGTTATGTCACTGAAACAAACTTGTTCCATAGCCTTTTCCAATTCTAGAGGAGCCTGCCTTTCTAAGAATAGAAATTTTTAGTTTTGTTTTACTTTATTACAAACGTTATTAAATAAAATAGCGATGATTGTGGAATGACTTGATAAAATAGAGTAAAAAAATATATTATGACGGATGTCTTCTAAAATTTCATAATACTTTAAATATAAAAAAGCGTTTAACTAATTATATTAATCACAAACAAGCGTTTATTTCCAAATGCACACCAAGGTATTAACATTGTGGAAATATCAATTAATAAGTCGTTTTTCACGTACAGTATTGGTCCGTTGTAACGTGTTACTACAGTAGCTTTTGGACAATAGCATTGTCGATTTTTCTAAGACAATATTTAATACTATTAATATGTTGGTCAGTAGTTGTAGCTTATTAACTTTATCTAAACACATTTCTTGTCTTTTTTTATATTAACAAAAGTTATATCGTTTGCTTAAAGAAATCCAACACTTTTTGATTAATGTGAGATGACTAGGTCCAGGCAATATATCTTTTCATCTTTGTTGTAATTATTCCTGATATATGAAAGTAAGCGATGCTTAATACAATCATTTTTAAGACTTATGAGTTTTTCGCAGCCTAATGGGGTACTGATATATTGATGTCTTATTTTTTTAATGTTTCATATAAATATAACTTCGAAACATTACATTTTCTAGCCGGGCAACATATTAAAGCCTCATTATTACTATCAAAATGAGATTTGATTTGCTTTAATTTTGAAACTCAAACTTTTTTGTTTTCGCTTAGTTCATGACTTTCTTTCTGCTGGTAAGTTATGTCGCATCTCTGTGAAATGAAATAGATTGTTTACTTTTGGATATTTTCTTGTGAAAATGCAAAACAGTATACTTTTTACCAGCTCCATAATTACTTTCATAAATTTGTTCTTTAATCATTATTCTATAGTTTTAATTAATATCGAAAAGGAAATAGAAATCAATAGAATCTATGAAAATCATTGTTCAAAATAACAACTACAATTATCAGTCATCACAACTTTATAAAAATTTATTGTGCCATTACATTATTATGAAATTCTAATGGACACCCGCTACACCCGAAAAGTAACTTTAATAATTTACTGTCTTTTTACATATTAATTTTAAATCATCTCATAAAGTCTTTACGGAAAAGATGTATAAAACAAAAATGTATTTTATAAAAACACAAAAATATTATTTCGATAATATAATGCCCATTGTTATCAATTATCTTTGTCCAAATTCAGGAAAAATTTCAATGCTATGCTTGAAGAACTTTTGGCGAAATTCACAGGGATGACAATTTCGACAGCGCATTTGCTGTTGAATTCTTTTCCGTTTAAAAACTGGTGTAATGAACGGGAAGATAATAATCTGGACTATTTAGTGAGTCATTTTTTATGTGTGTGGTTTTGCATTATCTTGTTGAAGAAAAAGGCCTAGTCGACTGAGCAGAGACGTTCTGGTAAGTTTCAACTTACCCCGTAGTTCACTTAATTGTCGATAATATTCCTCATTTGGTAGATGTATTGGTATAATTTACACAAATATGTTAAAGAAGCATTATACACTTAATGAAACATTAGAAAATTTATTAAATTATTTTAAGAAACTTTCCGTAAATTTTCATATTTAAATGATCAAAAATCTTTGAATACCAAAGCTTTCCCCATTTCTCTATAGTGACATTAAAACAAAGATAAAATATATTGAAAAATTTCCAAAATATCTGGAAAAGATTCATAGAATTTATTGAATAAATTTAAAAGTATTAATCGAAATATCCCAAAATAAAAGTTTCTCCAGAAGCAGATATTGTTCAGTCCTTTCGAATTCAAACAAAACTGAAGTCTCTAAAGTGTCGATGATTTTCTTAATTATAATTAACATGCAAGATTACATTTACAATAAGGACACGAGCGAGCTAAATTAAGTTGGAAAAAATCTATCAACGTTTTTTTATCCTCTGAATAGATCCTTATTATAAAATTTTCCAGATCAGGAACAACACAGTGAATTCAAACAAAATATGGGGAAAAGAGAATGTGGAATTAATTTACTTATCTTTTTTAATCTAATATTTCTCTTTAATTTAGATTTATGAAAATTTGCAAATTTACATTTAACTAAAGAAATTGTTAATAACTGCCATATTTTTTTCGACCATATATTAGTAATGTATTATTAAGTATTATTTATATAATATAATATTATACTATTATATTATATTAAATTAAATTAAATTAAATTAAATTTATATATTATATTTATATATATTAATTTATATATTATATTATATTATATTATATTATATTATATTATATTATATTATATTATATTATA
>JBBMKC010223454.1:0-22311 GCA_037834085.1 Bipalium vagum
TAATTATAATTATATATTTCCATCATTTTATGTAAATTACAGGGGTGGCTCCAAACATATGGACGGCATTGTATATTTACAAATTTTTATATTTCAAAATGTAATTTTTACACGCTATGTATTTTATTTTATCATCTATAAAACTATTTGTAATATTACTTTAATAATTTATTAAATGTAAGAATGATTTAAATGACATTCTTTCATTTTCTAATTTTCAGATTAAATAAAATTATCTTTTAATCAATCAATTTTTATTGAGTTAATATAACATTTTGAATTATTATGTTTAGCTCAATTTTTTAAATGTTTAAATTAAATTTACAGAGTATTGTGAAGCTTCATAGAAATACCTTGATTCATCATAATTCTTTTTCTGGAAAATATTTAAATGATTTAAAACGCATATGCTATAAATCGACTTGGACTTTTCGTAGTGATTATGAGAAGAACCCAGTTACTGATCCTTCAAAATTAAGAAATACGTACAATAATTTTTTTTATCCAAATTATTTTTTCGCCAAGACTGTAAATCAAAAGTATGTATGGGGTATACTTATTGGATTTGTCCTGTTAAGCAGTGGAGTATTTTCAAACGCACTGGAATATTTAGAAAAATTATTCGGCTCTAAAGACCAAAAAGCAAGAGAATTACATTTAAATAAGTCTCTAGAAAATGAGCCAGAGGTACATCATAATAAATAAACAGAAGACTAATATTTGACAATTTAGATTATAAAAAAGTACTTCATTAAAGCGAAATCTGCTTCCAGTATCGTTATAGAGGAACAAGTATTATCTGAAAACGAAATTGAAGATGATGATGATTCTAGTGAACCACAAAAGAAATCACGTGTTGGATTTAGAGATTCTAGAGTATTATTATTTCTAACGTATAGTGGTTATAATGGAAATTATTATTTTTAGATTATTGCTTATGAGGACCGAATAAGATCTTATTCAACACCAGATAAAATATTTCGTTATTTTGCAACAATTCAAGATGTGTCTAATGAAGTTTTTATGACACCTTTAGATTTTGTAAGATCTATCACACCGGGTGTGAA
Organism: Bipalium vagum; assembly: GCA_037834085.1. Taxonomy (NCBI): domain Eukaryota; kingdom Metazoa; phylum Platyhelminthes; order Tricladida; family Geoplanidae; genus Bipalium; species Bipalium vagum. The sequence continues at coordinate 1,068 of JBBMKC010223454.1, forward strand.
ACAACCAGAAGGACTAGGCTTAGATTGTTTTCACAGAATCGATGTTCGGGTATTTAAATGTTTCTTTCAGTTATTGATTGTTATGATTTCGAAATATTGAACAATATTATTTCTTATGAAAAATGAAAACTATTTTGACTAAGATATTTTAACTCCATTAATAAATCTCACTTAATGGGCGACCAGTGATTTTTTCAAAAAATCTAACAACAAAACCTTTGATATTGTCGGTATCAACCCTAAGTCCAATTACAAATATTTTTCCAAGGAATGTTTTAATTAATCTATTGATTGAAATCGTCTTCATTTCGCTTATTACACTCCTTGATTTATTTTCTTTAATTATGTTATTCTTCTTTCTTTTCTCTCTGCATCTTATAGTGTTATCAAACGAACATTAGATTTGACAATTACTCTTTGATAATATATATTACAGTAAAAATTGAATAAATATTTATATTTTCTTCCAATGCTTTCACCAAATATCGAAAATTAGTTGCAAAATGATCATTGAGGCAATAAAATAATTAACGTTTTCAGAAGTCAAGTTTTTTAAAAAAATAAATGTAAACCACCAAATTAGCAAAAGACAACGTAATTAAACTTTTGATTGTTTACTGATTTTTGAAATAGTTAAATATAATGAAACTATTTAAAATGAAAACAAGGAAGCAGTTTTTTCCAAAAAATGGTAATTGTTTTAAACAAATCGAAAAATAAATCATAAATTATAAATTTCTTTTTCGCACGAAATTTCGGCCAATCTATAATATACACTAAGGCGTGTTACCTTTATATTACTCTTATCATTGAAGCTGAATTCTTAATTATTAATCAATTTTTATTGTAATGTTATGTCAGAAAGAGAAAATCACTACTGAAGTCTCAGAAGATTCGGTTTTCTATCTATTTGGTGACAATGCACTGATTAATTTCTCCGATTACGTGTTTCTCTTGACAGTGATCAGTAGTAAGTTTACTTATATAAAGTTAACAATTGTAATTTTAACCATCATTTTGAGAGACAAAGAAAGACTAAAACTTCTGAATTGATCTTTTAAAAGATTTATTTGTAATTGACAAGAAATCACTGTTGAATTTAAAAATTTTGTTTCCCTTTATTAATTTTTTATTTCAATATTTTTTATTAATTTTCAACATGGCAATTATTTGTTACTAATTGAAACTGAAATTTGAATCCAATTTTCTAATTTCGATAAACCTGTAAATATATGGGTACGAAAAAATCTGTAGTTTTCTGTTTAGCAATTTTTTTTTATAAAATATACATTTTAATAAAAATTAACAAAATATTATAGTGGAACTCAATCTCATTATAGTTATCTTTCTATTAATAAATAACCGTCAACATTACCAATAATAAAATTTTCTAATTAAACAATTCCACTATCATATTGTCATTATACGTGTCACAAAATCAACCTAGTATACAAACATAAATATGATAGATATTATGGAAAATTTTAGTCGGAGAAAAATAAAATACATCAGTTACAATCATGGTTAATTAAGTTTTTTTTAAGAGTAACAGTTGGCGATAATTTCTTGCCAGTGACAGAAGCTGCACAAATACATGTTATTCTGAATCTATATATTTTCCCACTGATAAAAACAATTTTATCCAATTTTATTTTGTCTTTGTCGTCTTCAATATACATTCTATCTCATCCGTATTATAGATGTTTTCAATTTGAATTCTATTTTCAGAAATTATTATCTTTTTGTAGATAATCGATCATAAGAATTCTGTTGGAATCCCAAAATTTTGATGCCATTACCTTACCAATACATATATCGGTCATTGCTTTCTTTGAACGTAGAGAGTTTCTGTGTTTCCATTGCTTAGATTGGCTTTTGCTTTCTGGGATGTAGTAATGAGCCCATGTCTCATCTGGAGTAACAGACCTTCGCACAAAATCAATTTTATTCTTCTGAAAATGTGCGACAAACATCTAGAGAAAGTTTTGATCTTGTTTTGTTCAACCTTAATCAAACGCTGCACCAATCTTACTGTTAATTTTTTCATTTCTAATTCATTATGCAAAATAAAATGCGTCTCTTTGGTTGATATGTTCATTCTGTTAGCTATATCTGATCCTTCAATTGAATATCTTGGAGAACCGTTTCATGTAATTTTTTAAACGATTTCTGGAGTACTATGCGATTTTGGGCGACCAGAACGGGGGTCATCTTCCAGGTGTGAATTATTTAAAAGTTAAGTGACTTATGGCTAACCATCTATTACAAAATTAAAAACAGCCATACAATCAAGGATGTGACACTATCTGAATCCAATCAAACCAAAGAAAATAAACAATTTTATGATGTCATCAATGTCATAGTTCACATAAAATTTTTTAAATAAATAAATTCCTTTTTTAACAAATAAAGACGATTATATTTTGATTTTCATTTGAAAAGGTAAATAATTTTTTGTCTATTCGAAATTTCATCTCTGGTGAATGTTGCGAATTTTATTCATATATAATATATATATTATATTTCAGAACATAATAGTGTTACAAAAATGTCATTGGGTCTCGAATGATTGATTTAAATAATGATTTAATTTTTTGTAAAGGCTCGGTTTTAATTTCAACTGACACTATCAATGTTTCTAAATATCTATCTCAACTTATTCTTTTTTCTAAGATTTGAATAAGATCTCAATATTTCAGTGATAAAATCGATCACCCTGTCATAAATATTAATTTAACTATTTCTCTCTTTATTGGAAACATAAAATCTATTGGTTTTTTTCAACAAATTATATTTTTAGTGAAAAAATTTAAAAGTAACCCACCAGCTTTCTATACAAGTTCACATTTATTTATTGATTATCTGTTTAATATCACTGATCCTCACTCTACTGCCTATATGACTTTATTGAGCAGCTCCACAGAAGCAATTTGAAATTGCTTTTCGAATGTTCGATTTAAATGGAGACGGTGAACTGGACGTTGAAGAATTTGACGTAGTTCGATCAATTATTCGATCTGGTTCAGCAATGGGTAAACGTCACCGGGATAATACAGTGACTGGAAATACTTTAAGTAATCTGATCAATTCTTCATTGAGCAAATATTTTTTCGGAGAACATGGTAAGAAAAAATTAACTATTACCGATTTCACAACATTCCAACGCAAATTACAAAAAGAAATAATGAATCTCGAGGTAAATAATCAAATCATTCATTTTTTGTGGAATCACATTTTTTCTTTTTAACCTTTTTATTCTTTTCACAAAGAATATTTAAAGAGGTCGTTAAAAATGAATATTGATTTGATATTTTTTGTAGTTGTTTCAATTTACGAATAAAGAATTTCTCATTTGAAGCTAAATTCAAATATTTTTTCGGTTATTTAATTTTTCCTCTATTAATTTTAGAACCTAAACTATAGAAATAATCATATTATTAATTGTTTTCTGAAAACTGATTTAATTACCTCTGACGATATTTCTATTCATGTCCTTTTATAACTGGGTTGTCCAGAAAGTCTTCGGTTATTACTACAGCATAAAAGTCAGATCATTTTGTATGAAGATAAAATTTTATTATATTAAATATTGACCATTTTGTTCTACAATGAGTTTCCATCTCTCAAGTAATTTTATTATTCCAGCTTTAAAATATTTTTATCTTTTTCAGCGAAGAATTCGTCTAGTTAAGTTTTAAAGATGATAACAGATGTAAATATTTTCCAAGTCAAAGAATTTTGTAGAGAGAAACAGATAATAATCAGCTGATGCAATGTCAGGACTATATATATAACAGTAGAACCCGGATGTTAGAGAAAACAGGATGTAATAGACTTCTTGAAGTCCGTCTTAACTTTACTAATGAAATGACCCAGGTATAATGGAAACCCTTATAATAGATCATAAAAAATCAAAAATACAATTAAACCCCTGATGTACGAGATTACTGAGTATAAGAAATGGGACGTATAATATAGATTTTTATATTGAATAGATGTCTTCAAACAAGACAAGGGTGTTGGAAATGGTGAAGGACAAAACCAAGAAAAAACTGATATTTTTAGTTATTTTTCAATTGATATTTCCACACTTATCAAAATAAAAGTCCAAGAAAGTGCTCTGCGTAAAGCATTTGAAACCAAAAAAATTTAAGTGCAAACGAAAGAAAATCAGCATTTACGAAGAATTAAACAAAGCATTTTCGCTTTGATTTCATCAGGTGAGGTCCCAAAATGCAATTGTCAATGGAAAAAGCATAACAGATGCCAGAATCAATGGTGATTGATTATGAACCATCTAACTGGTGGCTTCAACGATGGAGGCAGAATGAAAATAGAATATAATAATATAATTATTGTTTCTTTTTGGTGGGCATTCCTTGAATATCGTGCCACAACCATCGAATTTATATTTTATTTTATTTATTAATAACATGAAAAAATTTAGTATTTATATATAAAAAAGATCGGTCAAAAAAGCGACTTGGAATCCAAATTTTGAATATCCCAGATTTCTTAAATGATCATCAATATTTATTTTCTACAAATCCAACTTCTTTACGATCTCACGAACGGTAATGTCTGTCATTTTCGATAATTTCCTTTAATTGATCTTTATTAAGTTAAACTGGGCTATCAGAGTGTGATACATCTTGAATCGAAAAATTTCCTGAACTAAATTTGGTAAACTGAATCTGGCAATTGTGTTCTGTTATATCTTTGCCATAGACTCTATATAGTTTTCGATGTGTCTCCGCAGCTGTTTTGCCTTTTTTAAGTAATAAAGTGCACTATGTCTAAAATGTTCATTTTAATTTTGCATTTTAAAAAATGCACCGCATAAAATTTATGTACAGGGTGTTTCATAATTAACATACCATCTTTTTCTTATATTTACAAAAATTTGGGAACACAACTATTCAGAAATGACTTTATTGACATTAAAATGATTGTTGAATAAATATACAATACATTATCAAGGTGTTTTCCGCTTACATCAACACAGAAAGTCATTCTCTTTATGAGATTCAAAATTGAAGTTGTAATATACAATTTTACGGTATGAATTAAAACTTTATCCTTATATATAAAGAGTTGAGCAAGTGTTGTATCTGCTACCAGCGAAATGAACCGTACTTCACTTTGTCAACAATTCCTTTCAAAATTTGATGACGTTGAAATGTTCCTGAACAATATTTGATGGAATGATGAGTCAATTTTTCCAATGTTTTCCAAGACAAACAAGCAAAATAATCGCTTCTGTAATGAAGATAAGTGTGAAGTTCCAAGAATTTATAAACCAATGTTTTCCCAATCAATCACATTGTTTGCAGCTTTCAACAGTCACCATGTTCTGGAACCATTTTTCTTTGATGTACACATATCAATCAAAACGACTATTATTTTATATATGAAAACGTTTTAAAGTATGGTGAATCTATAAATGTGTCAAAGATACATTTTTGAACTCACTACTGTGGTTGACAATGTCGTTGACGAGGTTTTGTTTAAAACAGCTTACTGAACAAAGAGAAATAATTGTAGTATTTAATTTTTCCTAGGTTCCACTTTTCAATCATTATGCTTAAATGTATGGAAAATAAGGACATGTGACAATTTTATTTATTTAATTGGTAAGCATTAAGATTATAAACAACTGTTTATTAATTAGAATTTTAATAGGATCTTCTCATAGTCTATTAGTAGACTATTTGGAATTTCACTAATGTTATTTTTTTAGTAAACATTTTCGGTAATTTTTGTAATTATTTAATGTCATGACTGATCAAATCATAGAATTTAGACGAAATTGATTTTAGTTGTGTATAATTTTCCAGTCAGAATAGCAGAAATAGATTTGATGATTTGGTGATTTTGAATTGCTGATCAAAGTAAATAATTAACAGATTTTTGGTTGTAAGATATCAAGGGTCTTCTTGAGAGATAATGATTATTAAAGAAGTAGTAATTAATAAATTATTTAAAAATCGTTTTGGTTGTTTTCATTAACGGGTCTATAGCTAAAAGGTACAGTGACCCTCTAGTAGGCCAGGTGTTAGTGTCTGTTGCAATGACAATTTAAAGCAAAATAAAAAAATTGTAGTTTTGTTATGTACTTTTCACATGGGGATTATCTTTAAAATAAGAGTTATTTCTAACAGGATTATCTAATAATAACTTTGTGTAAAAATTTTGTTTTTTTCGATTCAAAACTTAATGATATTGAAAATGAGATTTCTTTTATGTTTGGGTCTGTTAATTGCAGTTTAGTCGATATAATCCTGTAAATCAATTGATTCGAGAAATAGACTTTGCTGACTCTCTGCTGATGTATGCTGAATTTCCTGAGAATAAAAAGAAAAAATTCCTGCGAAGAGTGCGACAGAAATATAATGAAACAAACTCAGTTGTTTGTATCATTTTTGGAAATATGACCGGTTCATCATCTTTATTTTTTATTAGGGCGTCAGTTTTGAAGAATACTGCTCCTTTAACCATTTCTTGAAATGTATTTCCGAAGTGGACACCGCACTTACCTTTTACCACTTGGCTGGAGCATCAATCGATCAGCAGACTTTGAAACATGTATCGACAGCAGTCGCCAATGTTACGCTGAGCGATCACATTATTGATATTGTTTTCACTCTTTTTGATGCCAACAGTTAGTCTCTCTTTCATCGAACGATTATTCAATTCTATTTTCTTTCTCTTTCAGATGATGGCCAATTGAGCAACAAGGAATTCATTATGGTGATGAAACAGAAGTTGCTACGTGGTTTAGACAAACCAATGGATACTGGATTTATTAGACTTCTTTCAGCTATCAGCAAATGTGCAAAGGAAGTCATTTTAAGTGATGATTGATTTTGCCATTTTAATCTCATTGTTTCCTTTATTCCTTCTAATGAACAACTTTTCTTCTAAAAAATTAAAGCGGCCTGTGCAAGTACAGCTATCGAATCTTATTGAGAAAGAAAATAAGATGCTTGAACTGTCTTTTGCATCATATATCAGTTGTATTTTTAATTTCTTTGCAGTTTTTAATAAATCAAAGTAATCTGTTTAAATTTTTTTTTTAAAATTTACTTGAACTTTTCATTTATACATTTTTGTAATATTTAATCAATGAAAATAGAATAGAAAATTAAAATTAATTAAAAACCAGTAAATTTAAACTTAAATATGTCAAAAATAATATGTGACGAGTTCCAATAAACTTAAAATCATGTTTATTTTCGGATTCATATAATACGTCCAAAAATTTTTTACTGCACGATAAATTATAATGATAAAATATAAATAAAAAAACACGTTATTCATAATGAAAAAATTGTTAAAGGATGAGATCAAAAAATTGTGAATAATTACAAAATGAAAATATTCCAATTTAAGATTACATTTTAAATTTATTCAATAGATCTTGCATAAGCAATAGTAATTCAAGCGGTTTTTAAAAATATGTCGTTATTCTATTGAACGATTATTTATGGTAAACATTATTTTAAATAAGGGAAAGTTGATGTAGCAGTTGACAGAAAATTTAACTGTTTTCAAATCTGTTATTATTAAATCCTAACAAGTAACATTCACTCGAAAATTAGATAACTCTTAACTTTCTAATGTTTTCATTTCACAAATTAAAACTGAATTGAATCAAAACCCCGCAATAAAATTTAAATCAAAACAATCACGATAAAGCTTTATTAAATACTACAAAACAGTCTTTTCACTTGTATTAAAATCACAATCAATAATAAAATTTGTGCAAATGTCTCAAAATCAAAACTGTCCAACTATCTGAAAATCAAAAAGCGAACACAAATAATTCAAAATAAGATGATTAAAATGAAGTTTATATTAATAATAAAAAAAGAACAAAAAAATTGGAAATATTCTCACCAGCAGCGACAAGGAGTCCCCGGGTCATCCTATAGGTCATTTTCAAGTCACTTAGGGATTCACAAACTCGCTGTGTCCCTTTTAAAAATTCATTTGCATTGTCAAAGAGAATAAACAGAATTACTGAAAACAGAAATTGTCCTCGGCAAAACAGTTTGTTGAGAGCCTCCTGAGAATCTTCTTCGACAAAAACCAAATTATAGTTCTCGGTAAATCTTCTTTGTGAAATCGAATAAAATTTTTTCGTAGACTTAAGTCAATATCTTTATATTTTTCTGGGCAGCTTTCTGGGAATAACCGTCTCCTTATATAAATGTAGAGATTGGTCTACGATGGAGAATTTATGAAAATGAGTTACAACGAAGTTATTAGAAAAGTAAGACTCAGTTTTGAAAAACTAGTTTTTTTTTATAATTTAATTTGTAAAATATTCATTTATATTTATAATATCATATTTTTATTAATAACAATAATAATTATATTTCATAATATCATCTAATATACTTTAGTTCATAATAATGCTATTACGCTTATACATTACTATGAAACTACTCGTAACACTTAGCTCGTAAATTTACTAACATTGTCACTTCTGTCAATAACGTGTTTGAAAATAATTGAATCAAATTTTGTTCTACTTACACAAACACACAAGATTGATCACTCAATAAAATTTCTCAAGTATTCAAAATCAATAAAACAATACTGAAAATCAGAATAAACAAATCGAATCATATAATCAATAAAAGTTAGAACAGTAAAATTTTTTCAACATATTTAATATTAATGAAAAAAACAATATAATAGATGTGACTGTTACAGATACAAAATGAAAAAAAAGCTGGAAAGAGAAAGATAACTCCAGGAGTATTATATAGCAATTAATGATAATTCAATCTCTTCTAACTGTATGATGAAAATATCTAAAGATTGTATTGTTTCTTTTCAGAAAATTCAATTGCTGAAATGTTAGGATTTGAAAACAAACTTTATATAAAAGGTGATTATAAATCAAAGAGTTAAATTTTACGATAAATAGAATCATAATTGATTGTAATATTGTTGAAGGAGGATTTTATAATGGTGGAAGAACAAATATTATTTACGACTTTCCTTCCAACATTTTTAAGAGGATCTAGAAATATTGAGAGACAAAATTTTTTAATTTACTCTGTTTTAATCACAAAAATATTAATGAAATAGAGATAATTGATAACAAAAAAGTAACTAAAAAATTTTAATGGAAAATAAATCAGTTTTCATCTCAAACAAGTTTGAATTAAAAACTAAAATATTTTCATAAAAAATGGAGAACATTTGTTTTGATAGTGAAATTAAATTTAATCATCATTAATTTATTACAAAAAATTATAATATTACGTATTTCTCCTTATGGATCAGAAAAAACAAATTTATTATATACCTAACATGCTTTTACAAAAAAATAAATTACAATAATGTTAATTTTTTTGAAACTGCGTTTATTCAACCAGAATTTAAATATGATTGTTTTGAATATGAACTATATAAAAAAGACATTCATAATAAATTTTAAAAAATAAAACCAAAATTTGGAGAAAATAAAAAATACGATTAGATAAAAGTAAGAAATTACATCTGATGAAAATAATCAAAATATGAAAATGTATTTTACAAGAAAACAAAAAATATTCTATCACCTTAATCGTTTTTTAATTTACCATTAAGAAGTATAAAAAATATTTTAATTTTATTTAAAACTTTAGAAGATATAGAGATATTCTAAAATGTTAGCGCATCTTTTAAAAAAAATTGAATTTGATTATTTTTACATTGATCATGAAAGAACAATTAAATATTTTTTATTAATTTGGAAGATGGAAATGCTGAGAAAGAATAAACCATTGCATGTTTTACATTTTGATTAAATATTAATTTTCTATTAGAAGAATGTCAAACTTTGGGTTAAGCGAAATTATTTGTATTGTATTACTGAACACACAATAAACGTTGCATTAAACTTAATTTTTCAAGTTACATATTTACAATGTAAAGCCTAATGTTGGAATGTGCAGAGAAAGATGGAACATTTTAATTTATATTAACTCAAGATGCAATGTGCTCAATTGAGTTCATGTGCATTTCTTCGTCTTGTATAACTTGGTTTTAAAGTTTGAAAGGTTAATGGTGTATCGCTTCTTGTGATAGTATGTAAGATTATCAAATACTATGTATGAGCAGTTGTTTTTGATAATTCTTTTCTATTATGCCATAGGAATGATAGATTTCTTTAAAATCTGCGTGGATAGTTTCTTTCATTCATGTGTATAATTGTGTTTTTTTGAAGTTAAATTAATTTACGTACCTGGCGAAATTATTTTGAAATATTCCTTCGAAAAAAGCACCTTAATCATATCTTTACTGAATTTAATTAATCTTACGGTATCAGAATCATTAAACAATGAAATTAAACAGCTGAAAATAATGATTGTGTATTAAATGTTTTATTTAATTAATTTGTAAAGTAAGGAAAAAGTTTTCAGATAGATAAAATGAATTAGAATATATATAATCAATTTTACATTATCAAATTTTAAGTCTTTGGAATCATCAAACATTATTGACTTGGAGTTAAAACTTAAGATTGTGAAAATAATGAAACGAGTCACTTTAAAAGAAGCATTCATTTTCAATAATTTGAAAATTTCGTGTTCTTGATCGCACAATTGTTAAATCAATACATCATTGAGAAAAGTCAAGGAGTAATGGTTTCTTGTAGATTCTGATTTCTTCAAAGATTTGTACTGGTTCTGTGCACAAGGTAATGCAAAAACCGATGAATTCTCCGGAAACTGAGTCCAATCACCCAATAAATTCGCCTCACTTGTCCACCGGCTTCATAAAATGCCCACCAGCATGTAAGCACACAAGCGATACCATTAATTGCTAAGATCACTTTTGGAATTGGGTTTGAATAATTGTTAGCCAGTGTCTATGACAGAAATACAAAAATACATAGGTCTAAGCCATCATGAACTCACGAGACAAGAATACAGCATGTGAAGGCAGCCGACTATTCCTATTTTCAAGTATGATTTCATCTGAAAACCTCTCGAAACGATTACATTAAACGAAACATGATTCAGAACAAGAAAGAGGATCTGTGCAGCTGAATGTAGAGAAATTTATCAATGGACGACCATAATTAATTTCGATTGATTAATCAATAATATATTAACCGAATCTCACAATATAAATTGATGAAATCTTCCGGCTGTCCATAATATCCCAAAGTTCCAGGCCCTTTCAATGCCACCAGCATATTTAATGTGGCAAACAATCCTGAAGTAATGCCAAATCCCAATCCACCAACATACGCGAAGACTGATATATTGAACAAATCATCGATTTGATTTTTCATAATCAGTGGCTTGTTCCCGTTTTGAGGATTTTTATCAAAACTGTGATCCTGAACATTATTTGAGGTAGTTGCCAAATCGTTGATACTTATTACAGATGGATCATTGCTGGATTCGTTACTTCTTAAGTCAGATGCAATAAGTTTTAAACCACGATCAAATTTTCTAAGAAAAATAACTTAAATACTATCAAAGAAAAACTTATCATTACACAAGACAATAAACGAATAAAATCCGTATGGCCTCTTGAAAAACAACTGAGAACACTAAGCCAAAAGCTAATTTATCTCTGATTGGAACAACAGCAAACCAAACGATAGAAGAAAATAAAAACGAAACAAGCCAGAAACTTGAACTAAGTATCAATAAATGTAAATAATATTGACTTATAATTAATAATTACCTAATTATTAAAGTAATGATTCTTAAAGGATAAGGAATTATAGTAAAACATATTAAGATAATTGGGATCCCAAAACTAGTTAAAAGACAACCAAAAAATTCATCATATGCCATAAATTTAATTTTATATTTAAAATAATAAATATAAATTAAGCGCCAATATAGGATATTATAAACAAATCTTTTCTTAAATTTATGAAAATTAATATTTTTTAAAATCATTACATTATTATTAGGTTGTCCAGTATGAAATGTCATATTTTTAGTATTTTCCTAGGTAAAAAGCGACATTTCATACTGGACAACCAAATATTAAGTTTAAAACTTACATTCTGTATGAATGATTTAAATGTATGATGTGATTTAGTATTTCAATATAGATATGAAAAATATAAATAGATATACGATTGAGCTTAATGATAAAGATTTTTAATACCCTAATGGATTTTCTTTGAATTTCAATATGAAGCATTTCAGAAAGACAGTATGTGTGAATTTCAACCAAATTAATAAACCAGAAATCAGTCTGGAAAATCAAAATCAAACAGTTCTATTCAAAATATCACAAAAAATTCCAAATTTAACCTCCAACTTGAAGAACATCAAGAAACAGGGAAGCATTTAAATGAAATCTTTTGGTTGGGTTAGATTTGTTTATTTGATTTTAATCTGAATTTGTATGTTTTTAAATGTTTTAATATTTTAAGTAAAAAACGTAAACTATTTTATTCGGTGATTATAACACCATGTCTTATTTTCTGTTAATCCTGCGCATATTGAATATAAATAAATAAAATAGTAGTAATTTAAAGATTTCAATACTAAAAAATGAATAAAAAGAAAGAAGTAAATATATTGTAAAAAAAATAAATGATAAAGTGAGCACATAAAATAGAGAGGATTAGAATAAAAATAATATATTAAATAACGACTTCGTGGAGTCAGAATAATAATAATTTATAAATTAATTAACTTTCTGATTATTAATGAATGTAGGAAGCTATGACAAACATAGCACTCAAACTACTTACAAAAATCTTGATAAAGCCTGAAGCGATGATCTTTGTGATCCATTCCAGTAGTATGTAAATAGCGGCACCCTACCCTTGACCCTTACTTATTTTTTTAAAAAATAAATCACCTCTGTATCATGGCCCTTATTTTCTCTATTTGCCCAACTTTTTCCTCCAAAAACGACTTTTTTCACCATTTTTCTCATTTTAAAAAAGTGGAAAAAATCAAATTTACAGTTTTTCAAAATTACTTTTTGCCTCATTTTTCATCACTTTCGACTTTTGTAAATTCAAAATATTTACTAAAAATCTAAAGTCAAATTTTATCTTTAAAAATAAATTGTGAAAATCATTCTTATAAAAGCGGCACCCTACCGTTCACCCTATTTAAAAAAAATTTTCACATTTCAAAATCCCTTTTTTGGGCCACTTTTCCACAAAAATGAGTTTTTTTTGCCATTTTTCTCATTTTAAAAACAAAAAAATTAAAATTTTCACTTTTTAAAAAAAACCACTTTTTTGGCAATTACTTTCAATAAAAATGTTAAAATGAATGATTTTTTCATTTGTAAAAAATACGTATTAAATATTTATTTTTAAAAAATGGTATTGTGAATTTTGTGAAAAAAATATTTCTAAAAAAAATAAGTCATCATGAAGATACAATAAAGCATGAAAAAAATATTCAAAGAAAAAACCACGAATAAAAGTATGAATGAAAAAATACGATTAAAATTTCCAGATATTTTCAAAGAAGTAGGCGAAATCCAAATCAGCAATAACAAATAATAATTCTTAAATAAGTTTACAACCGGAAAATATTCAAGAGAATTTCATTTAAAATCTTTAAATACTTTTAATAAAACAAATACTGTTTTGATATATCTGGTTTTCGGTTTTCCTAATTTTTCCATGTTCATGCTTCGTCTGACATTGAGAACATAAAACTTCTGATAATTTTGACAAGCCATCTGTAAATCTTCATTACTGTAATCTTCTCCTTTCCTGTAATTTAATTCAAAATTGAATCCCGAAAAAAGCTAACCAAGTTTGAAATTGCGGACTAATTGGATTTTTCGTAGAATGCACGAAATGCTTTATGATCCGTACGAGCAATAAAACATTTCCAGTATAAATATTGCTTAAAATGGAGAACGAATTCATGGAGTGATAATAGCTCTTTTCTGGCTACGCAATATCCAAACTCATGAGTTGATAAATGTCGTGATCTGTAAGCAATCACCGGTTTCGTTCCATCTTCCTTGATCTGATTCAACACAGCTGCAATAGCTCCAAAACTTGAATCAGTTTCAAGCACAAAGACGAGTTTTTCTTGAAAAATCTAGAACCAGAGCTTTGTACAACTTATCCTTCAATTCCCGGAAACTCTTCTGACATTGTTCTGCGTTCCACAACCTGATATAGCTGCGTATAATGGAGCCGCTATGACAGCATATCTATCTATGAAACGTCGATATTAATAAGTCAAACTCAAAAATGATCGCAGCTGAGAAACACACCCTGGGTATTCTGCATTCATAATTTTTTCCAATCTTCTTTTATATTATTTACTCGTCTGAAATCAATACACATTCTTATTGAGCCATCATTCTTGTCTACTACCACCAATGGAGAATTCCATGGGCTTTTACACTTAGCTAGAACTTCTGCTGATAATAGCTGTGAAACCATTTCATCAATTTTTGATTTCAGATGCATCGGTTGTCTTCTTGGATGTTGTGCAATAGGTCAGCTTGTTACTATTATATAATTCTATTATATTTATCGATGAAACAAATTACACAATCGCACACTATTCCTATTTTTGAAAAATTCCATTGCTAGCTTCGTTCTCTCGTTATCATTAAACTGCTTCGTTATATAAGTAGCTTCAATGTTACTGATATCACATAATTTGATTCCAAAACGTTTCATGGTATCTATTCCTCATATAAAACCTGGTTTTAATCTTCTAACAACAATTATTTCGGCTTTTTTATCTTACAGTTCCATGCAATTCTAGCGATAAGCAATTCAAGTGACTTTTCTCTACTCGTGGAAAACATCCCACTCAATACGATATCATCCATTGATAATTGTGGTCTTCTAAGTTTGTTCTAGTATTTTTCACTCAATACAGTTAGGGACTCCCCAGAATCCCATAACATTTGAATTTTCACATCCCCAATTACAAATAAACTTAACTGTCTTCCATCTGCTGTCTGAAACATCTCAACATCTTGTACACTCTAATTTTTTGGTAGATTTAGTGACTCAATCCAACTGTCGAAATGTGAGCCATTAAGTTTTTTCTGTTATCTAATTCGACAGACGAGGAATCATCGTGAATAATGTCTCCATGAATGAACATCACTGATCTCCGAAATTATTTGGGAATCGATTCTAACATTGAACACGAGCAAAAAAATGACCTTGTTTTCCATAAATGTAATGTGAGCAATGTGATCTCAGGTGATCGTCAGATCCACAACAGAAACACTGACTGGGTATAAGCATTTCATCTTTTGGTGTTGGAAATCCTCTGCACTTGTTATACAAACGTCTAGAAATGTGTTTCATTGAATAAATTGACATTTATTTCTGACCTGGGTAAAATTTTCAAGGTTCAGCATCTTCTCGTCTGTTAAGCCGTCCTTAACTCTCTTCCTGATAGTGCTCCATATGTGAATCCATTACAATTGGAGAACCTGAATTTGTCTTTGAGTTACAATTCTCAATAACTAGCCCATACTTTGGAATATTGGTTTGTTGTTGATGATATTTTCCTCCAGAGACCTCTTTTTGGACTACACTTGCGTAGCTTCCTTTTTTACGGTATTTACTGTTGATTTCTTCAGTATCTTTTTCTGCTCCATCGATTCATACAATTTAGCCAAATTTCTAATATCATTAACTGGACTTTATATTATGTTAGAGGTCTAGTTATTAGAGCTTCTCGGAATCCTACAGTTTTAGTTCGTTTTGTTAGAAAATCTTTCAATATTTCTTCTCTGGTCATCCCGGAATTTAGAACAGAATTCAATAAATTCCGAACTCGGATTCAGAAATTTGCAAAGCCTTCATCTTCGTTTTGCTTCACTTGTCCCAATTCCACAAGTAGATCGGTAAAAGATTTTTACTGTTAATGTATCAGTAAACCAGATTTTCGCATTCTCTTTATTTGTCGTCTCTGATTTAAAAGTTCGCCACAAAATTGCTGCTTCTTTGAACAAAGAAGGTCAAAAACACTAATGTTGCACAAATCATTAATATTCAACCAATCTTCTATATCCTTTAACCATTGCTCAGCTTCGGTTGTGCTTCTTCCATTGTCCTTCCGAATATGAAAGTTTAAAAGTTCTTGAGCCTTCTTCGGTAAAGCTTCCAAAATAATTTTCTTCTGTTGTTTTATAACAACATTCATGTTTCCAGTGTGGTCGCCAGTAAAATCTTGTTTAAAATCCATTTATAAAACAACGCGGTAATCAGAGTGTATATTATTCAAACAAATTACAATTATCATATCTCTATCACTATTACCTGAAGACTGTGCAGAAAAGCTAGGAAGCTTTAATATGTGGTGCGAATAGCAAGTGAGTGGAGTGGACAGATAACACAGAAGGAGCATTAGAAGATTTAAGAGAATATTACTTGAAAAGAACTACTAACAATCTACTATTTTTGCAAGCACTTCAATCATTACTTGTATAGGAAGAAGTTTACACTACTCACAGATCACCAAGCTATCACGTTTATGTTAAAGATAAAAAGGCCAATAACATCTCAATTCTAAATATTTTTGGGCTCTTTGGACATGAGGTTGGAATACAGAAAAAGCTCAATGCATAATAATGCAGCTTATGTTATTTCGACCACAATGTGATATTTGCACTCAATGAATGATGCAGCATGAAGACCCAAAGTGAGATATGACCAAGACAAGGACATTAGATGGTATTGAGAAAGAAAATAAACTACTAAATGACAAAGAACTAGAAGAAGTTATTAAAGCAACGCATCGAAAACTAGCTCATATGGGATGTCTACTATTTAAGCAATAAATTTGAAGTGAACAATATAGAAAGGTAAGGAAGATATTGAAAACTTGTGAATATGGACTTTATAAAAAATCAACAAAATATAAATCATAGATAACGAACAGATTCGAAAAAATAAACTGATCGATTGTGGTGGGAGAAATTTTAATATAATAAACGAATTTGTGAATTTTCATCAATGATATCAAAGTTTTCTTGGATTTATAAAACAAAGAATGAAATTTTGCAGATGGTGGGAATTCTTATCGACGTTGTTCATATCCATTTCTAACAATTTTTTGGAATTTCTTTCATTTTTGGCCCAGATTTTTTTTTACTCATTTTAAACAAACAAATAATTTGTTTCTAATGGATTTTTGTTACTACTTTAATTTATTTATTTTATCTTAATATCAAATTAAAGTATTAAAATATTTCTTAAAACAATTTACAAATCATTCTACATATATCGAAACATGATTTATTTTACCAGATATCTTTTTTTTCATAATTTTTAAAATCATAAAATTATGTATAATAATTAAAAATTTGTTGTTAATAATTAAGTTACACAATGATTACCTAGATTTCATTAAAAACTGACAATTTCTTCTTCAAATTTATTGGTTACATTTTGTAACATGAGGGTTTTCCTCTTTCATCATTGTTTGTCCTTCACTTAGTTTAACGTAACGATGTAGGACTAAAGTAGTGTTTTTTTCCGAAGAATGAAAGCTAACTGATCACCAATAGAACATTCAGTAAAGATTCTCCTTGTTTCCACGCTGTGATATCTAGAAAAATCACCGATTGTTAGATAGTCTTATAATTTGTTGAAAGTAGATAATGACCCTCATTTTGTACCAATTGTCCTTCAAGATCTTATTGTGGTGCTGGAAATTGACTAGGGACATAAAACTTTTTATTAATGATATTTTCTATAGCAATAATGGTGTGGGAACGGTACTTTCGAAATAGACCTATCATGCATGACCGATAAGCCAAAATGTTTTGGCATAGTGTTATTTAGAAACCTTTAACAGTTCCGTCAATCCCCCAGCAAAAATCGTCATATTATGGTTGTAAAAATGAAACCTAAAATTCTGATCCTGTCGTATGTACTGGCAAATTCCGGAAAAATTAAATGGAGGTCCATATTTTGAGGTTTATTCATGTGAAAGGCATGTATGGATCCAGCTGCCAAGGAGAAAAATTTGCACTTATAGGGAATCAAATTTTTGATTTCGAACGTGGTCATTGTTTTTCTGATGTCTGGAATGTTGGTACATTTTTTGTAAAGGATATTTCATTATTTCACACATTTTCTATTTTGAATATAAACCTTATATTTAATTTATTTTAAATTCAACATTTTAAATATGAATCAATTTGCAAATGATCAATGATTGCAAATAATTCAAATTTATTACCAAATTATCCGTTTAATTTTGAAAACTTTACGCATATTAAAATCCATTTTGGCCCGTTAGAATCATCCATGTGAAAGAACAGTGAAACGTCTAGTACAAGATTTTGAGTCAATATATTCGCTTAAGAGTGTTACGACGACAATAAGACAAAGAAATATGTGGCGCACATATATATTTGAGCTGTTAGAATGTACATTAAAACAAATCCCAATGAATCAATTCGGCGCCGTTCGCAGGAATTTGGTTTCGCATTTTTTTATTAATTCTACCAACATATATATTTTATTTACTTTGTCTTACTTTATCATTTAAATGTCTGCTAATTTGCAGTCTTTTTTAAAAATTTTATCAATATGAAATTGAAAAAGTTTGAGGAAGATACAATTAGAATTTTTGATTTTTTTTATTAAAAAATGAAGATCGAAAAATAACAATTAAATACTGGAGAAAGGATACTGACAAAGTGAATTACTAAGGAAAGTCTAGTCTAAAGCCACCCAGAATTAAAATTAAATCATTAGGTTGATTCATAAGTAATTTCGTTTATTATTTAAAATAATAAAAACAAAATAAAACAAAAAACATTATATTATGTTTCAAAGTAAAGGAAATTTGAAAGTTTTAAGCCATCAATCTCCTAGTTGTTGGATCCCTTGTTGATACAATTCCTTGTCCCTGAACCTGAAAATCTCTTGGCATGCCGTTTCGATCTCGTTCAAGTTATTGAATATACGTCCTCGGAGAAAATGTGCCATTGATCGAAAAAGATGGTAATCCGATGGGGCAAGATCGGAACTGTATGTTGGATGTGATAACAGTTCAATAGATTCACATTCTCTGATTTTTTCGATTATTTTCTTGGCAGTGTGCGGTTCTGCCACTTGCTCAGGGTCCAACCATTGATTATTTTTGTGAGAATTAGTAAATTATATCGACTTTTCATCAAAAGTTACAAACTGTCTAATGAAACGATCATTCCACAGATTTTCCAGTAGATTTCTAGACGTTTCCATACGTCGCTTTGCCTGATTTTCGGTCAAATCATGAGGTACTCCTCTACATTGTTTGTTGATCTTACCGATTGCTTTAATGTGTCTGACAACAGTTACTTGATTCACCTTCGTCTCTAATCGACCATGTGTTATATTTTGAAGATAGAAAATCACAAAATTTAAACGGAATTTGTATAATGATTGTCATGAATCTGCCTTCTTGATTTAATAAATTTTATTCTTGTTCGTGAAAATGCAGAAATATTTCTTCCATAGTTTTTACAGCAGATTTATCTTTAAAATGCGATATTAAACCACGTACATTCTTTATTTCACACCAATTCATTAATTTAAGTATAGAATATTTAATTACCTTCAAAATGATATATAACTTAATAAATTTAAATGTTTTTAAATATATAATGATTTAATTTGATATAGTTAAACAAAAAAACAAAATTACCTATGATATATTAATATATATTACATATTTGATATCTCTGTAGAAAATGTATTATTATAAATTCTAATATTTTCATATTTATAATTTTATTTTATTTTTTATTTTACCCATTTTTGACAATTAATTTATCTTATTCAGGTTTGACTAATCAAATATTTGATTATTATCTTTGACTTATTTTTGACTTATTTAAATAATTTAATTGTGATATTTTTTAAAGAAAAGAACTTTTATTTATTAAAAAAAATAAAATATTTAAATAATATTTATATATACCGTGGATTTTAAGAGAGAAAAATGAAGACATTGTTATATTCTCTGATATATAAAAACAATTTTCATAATGTCATATGATTTATAAAAATATAACAAATTGTAAAATTTTCTGTTTTTTAAGGCATTTTACTGTTTTAAATTTTAGATATTTTGGAATAATTTCAAAAACATTTACATAACATTCAATTTGAAATAAATTAGTTATAGAATATTATAATTACAGACAAGTTGTCATCGAGTCTGCCTTCCTTACCCTAAATGAGAGAATATTCAAAAATGAAAAGCGATCAAAGGTCGTGTCTAAGAATTTCACATCATACATTTACCATGTACAATGATTTATGAATAGAAATGGTTTTTTGAAGTTTGATTTTACTGAAGACATCTTAAATTCAGAATACTACATTGATCTCATACTTGAAACCCGAAGTATCCAACACAAGCGAACCATATTTATACATCCCAAAAACAAAAAACACATTAACAAAAGCTAAGTTTTAGCATCTGGAGCATACTTCATACAGTCCAGGTCTTGCACCAATTGATCTTAAGAAACATATGTGAGAACATAAATTTGTTTAAAAGAATGATATGAAGGATAAGGTGACGAAATTTCTCATGGAAAATGATCAAATCAGTCGAGTTCATTACAGTCCCTTGCCATATTATTAGGGACACTACAAAAATACAAATAAATCAACTAAAAAATCAGATATAGGTAAAGTATAAGTACCAAGTACATAAAATTCCAAGATATACAGTATAGTTATACAGATATTCTTTATAGTTCCATTTTCTCTTTTATTATAACCTTGAAAATGGAAAATAAATTAATTTTAGGCTTATAAAGAAGTTAAGTGTTATTTGTATTAACGACTATTCTCCAAAATTTGGTTTAAAGTGATAAATAAATATCAAAATTTGTCCAACCATAAAAATCTGCTCTTTCTTTTGTGATTATGATAGGAAATTAAAAACAATTAGGCAGAACTTTGCGATTTAGATTATGTTAAACTGATGTCAACAGAGAAGTCCATAATAATCTTTCTTTTGATCAGACTTGTATTCATTGTTGGAAACAATAAAGATAATTAATTATTGGCCTGAAATTGAAAAATTAATGATAAATTTTAATAAGCAAATAATAAATAAATAAATACACGAAATTAGATTACTTATATTTCTCCTGAGTTTTGTAGAACAAAATTTTAAGTAAAATTATTTAATAAAAATTATATTCAATTAATAAAATATTAGGTAACAAAAAAAGTTCTCGGAAAAATTAAAATTAAATAATTTTTAAAATATTTCTAATAATAATAATATTGTATTTT
>JBBMKC010223455.1:0-12050 GCA_037834085.1 Bipalium vagum
AATAATGATAATAATAATAATAATAATAATAATAATAATAATCATCATCATCATCATCAGCATAAAACAGTTTATTAAAATACATTACCAATCTTCTCTTTTTCCTCAACATTTTGAAGCATATATCGACATTTCACGTCTAAAGTGAGCATTAGGAGACCAGCAAAGTCAGGAGCTCCTTCAGCAACTCTTAAACGGATTTCTTCTGAAAATAAAATTTTTTTCTGAATAAATTTTTCTTCATATCCTAAAGAAGACAAGAAAGCATTATGCTTCTTTTCAAAATCATCCATTAAGCCTCGGCAAACTTCTTCTGCCAACGTATGATAATCACATCTTTTTAAACATTCTTTGGCTTGAAGTAATTTCCATGAGGAACTTTTAACATTTGTAAAGGACTTATTAATGTCGATTTTAAACATTTTTGATAAGTAGCTCTTCACACTTGCTAAGATTGCATTCATAAACTTCAGTATTGTACTATTACCATCTGAATCTGAGAAAATTGTTATTGAATTGAATTTATAATTTTCAAAGATAAGTTTCTCTAAGCACAATCCATAGGATGTCTTCTCTGCAACTTTTCTATCTTGCTTTTCCAAAACATCTTTCATTCTTGGAGTTATAAGAGGCTCAACTGCCGCTCGATAATTTTTAAATAGTTCTTCTTCAACGAACAATTTTATAATATTCTCCAAGCCCTGGCACAAAGCTCTCATGATATTAAATTGACATTGTTCTATAATATTTCTATCATTGACCATTCCATTGCTTGGGATTTGTATTGACATTGGATATTCTAAATCACCTATGGGATTTATAATTGCACTGAACTCCTCTTCCAACCGTTGGACTAGATGGTCTACAAAATCACTTTTAGAACTGCTTATAATTCTCTTTAAATTTTCAAAAAGTTCTCCTTCTACTTTTTTGATCTCTTCTATTTGATTCAAGTGATCTTTGCTGAAATCAGAGAGTATCTTTGCACGATTGATTATTTTGGTTAAAACATCCGTTTGGAAGCTGATCATTGCGTTGCAATAGCTGTAAATTTTATTCTCAAAATTCGATGATAACAATTCGTATAGAGCAGCTTCAAATCTGGAAAATTGCTTATAATGATAAAATGTTTCTGGAGATCTTTTGTTTTTATAATAATCAATATAGGAATGTAATGAGGCTCCATGGAAATACGGACATTCCAGCCAATGTCGATATGAAGCTGGAATGAAGTTATTATATTTCAACTTTTGAAAGGCTATATCCATTTTCGTCTTTGCCAACGCTATTGGACAACCGGATTCTTCCTCTGAATCCAGTTTAGTGACAAAATAGATAATCTGTATATTTGGTACAACATTTTTGAGTTCTAATAAATCTGAAATGTCCTTAAAAAATATTAATGAATTAATCACATAATTTATATTAAATTTTAAAAAATATTAAATTAATATAATATATTAAGTATATTCATTGAAAGTGAGCATTTGTTTAAATAGCTGTAATAAATAAATTTTACTCGTTTGTTTAAATAAACTATTTGAATATATATTGCTTATACATTTTTCAAAAATAATCTATATAAAAATATATTCTGATATCTTTAACTGTATCATATTTTTAAATAAGCAAAAATTGTGCAACGTTATTTCATTTTGATATTAAAAAATTAGCAGCAGAAAATCACATAATCTTTGTTGGAACTTATGGGAACAATGCGTTATTAAAAGCCGTTTGCAAAAGATGATTTGCACGATTCCCAAAGGGTGAATTTATAAGTGGAAGATAAAGAGCACTCAGACCAAAAGAAAGTATTTGAATATCAAGGCCTGAAAGCATTGGTGGCTGAAGATCCGGGCTAAACTCAAATTGATCATGTTAAATCATTAATAATTAAAAACTTTGTGGTTGACCAGAATAATGGAATGTCGTTTTTTATTAGTAAATAAAATAAATCATAAAAGAACTGGTAAATAAGATTTATTAATTAAAATATTTCCCATTTGTGTTGAAAAACTCTTGTCAACGAGATATTGGTGCAAATTTGATGAAAATCCAGACTCATTACAATATGCATATTTGAATTTGTTGATCTATAATACTTAGTAAATTATTAGAAATAAAATTTCACTTTAGAATTAATAAGCTTACCTACAGTGCTGAAAAAATTCATGTCCACACCCAAATATTACTACATAATGCATATCATAAGTTTTTGATGATTAATGATTATTTTTATAAAAAATTGATAAAGAATTTGTCTAAAATAACCTATTTTAGATTTCCTAATAAATGACAGGTTAGCTTTCACTCTCGACCACTTGTCATGGATGGTAGACCAATGGGAACATATTCTTTGAAGTGATGAGAGCTCGTTCAAATTATTTTGTGGAGGTAAACGCATTTATGTACGAAGAAGAAAAAAATGAAAAGTACTTACCAGCATGTATCAATCCAACAGTAAAAATTGAAGGTGGCCTACTCATGGTGTGGGGGTGCATGTCCTTGGCTGGAGTTTGTCGCCTCTTCCACTGCACCGAGATTATAAATCAACATTTGTATATAGATGTTTTGAAGAATCAAAGCTGCCATCGACAAGAGAGTTATTTGGCAGTAATTAACCATTTATCTTTCAGCACGACAATGCTCCAATTTATAAGGCTAAGCTGGTCACTGACTTTCTTGCTCGCACACATGCGGGAGTTTTGATTGGCAAGCCCAAAGCCCATATTTTATTCCCATTGAGAACCTATGAAATATTCTCTTCAGGAAGGTACAAGGAAAGAAACCAAGCAGTCTAGAGCAACTATTTAAAGAGTTAAGTAATGCTTGGCAGCTCATCACTCCAGAGGGAACCCGTAACTTGGTGGAATCCATGCCCGGCGTGTACGGACAGTTATTGCATCCAAAGGTCTGCAAATAAAATATCGACGGTGCATGCGAAATTCCAGTTTTTATGTATACTATTAATAAATGTTTTTGAATATTTTTGTATAATTTAATTTTTTTGTATTATTTAATATATAATGATCTCATTCTTTGTTAAAATTTTTGGAAGGTTGAATGTAATTTATTATTATTAAAAATTATTTTGACCATTTATTTAATTGTAAAAACCAAAGATCATGAAATTTTGTTAAAAATAATTTTTCTAAAAAACAATTCTAAGGATCATATTCGGAAATTTGGATTCAATAATACCATATTAAACACTGGTTACAAGTCTGATATTAGGTTAGAATCAGTTGTTTTGCGAACTGGTCTAGTTACGTCGATTTTGTTGTGTTAATTAATTAATTAATTAATTAATTAATTCCTAAACTTTAATAATAGTAAAATAAATCTAATTTGGTTCAACTTAAACAATCTATGAATCAAGGAAAGAAAGATAGGTTAGACGTGTATCGATATATCTGTACATCATTATTGATTCAGACCGTCATAAGATTACGTTATATTTATATATTTGAGATATTTTTATATTTTTAAAAATAAAATTTATGAAAAAATGAATCAAGAAAACATTTTTGTGTATTCAAAATGGAATTGAGACTGGATCATTTTCCAAAATATCTGCTGATTTTTATAGAGATATTATTTATTTAATATTTTGTCCAAACATTAGATTTAAAACAATGATATCAAGGCTGGATAATAATTAAAATTACCATTTGTTTTAAAGAATCTCTTTCATTAATAACAATTTAATTTAATTGAATTTTCCAAATCTTAATAATATTAAATATCTGGCTTGGTTCCACAAACATTGAAAGATGTATATATATATATATATATATATATATATATATATATCACTTTACAATGACCCCAATCATTGATTAAGACTGTAATGGGTTTAGGTTTTAGAAAACCTAAAATTAATGTTGTAATTTTTATTTTATCCTTAGGACAAGAATAAAAACAGAAAAGATAACAATAAAAAAAATCGAATTATTTTTCCCATTATTTATTGATTTTCTATGTGCTTTATATTTAAAATAATATAATATTTATCTGAATTTAAAATAATATTAAATTTTAATAATAATTAAAATCACCGTTTCTTTCACTGAAACTCGTCCATCGATAACATAAATCATTATGGGCAGAATACTTTTAATCATGTCCTTTGAAAGGTTTGTCAGGGTTGCATTCTCATTTAATCCAGGACAATCAATAATATCAATACCACTCTCCAAAAAATCGGATTTAATTCCCACTTTTACTTGTTTATTAGTTTCCAAATGGTTGTTTCTATCTTTTTCTTTCAACTGAATATACTTCTTCGGAATGGTCGAAGTGTTGAGAGATTTCCGTTTCAATACATCTCCATTAATATCACAGATTTCAATATGATTTTTCGGACTGTACGTCAACCTAGTCAAACGAGAGGTGCACCTTTCATACGACTGACTGACAACGGTTTTCTTCAACAGAGAATTAATGAACGTGCTCTTTCCGGCTTTCACTTGACCTATAATGGCAATGGCCGGATTGCCAATTTCTACCTGTGCCTCATCCAACAGTTTGTTATAGACGTTTTTGTTGAAAACAAATTCCGCATTATGCAATTCTGGTTTGGCTTTATAAATCTCGAATAGGCCCAAATCAGTATTGATATTGTCGAAGTAGTTCGTGTTTATACAGTCGAACAATTCAGCAGTGGTCGGCTTGAGAATTTTGGTAATGTGCTCGAACTCTTCTTTGGTGGTTAATTGGATATTGATCAAACGCTCCCGGTTTTTTCGGTAATCTTGGATCACTTGTTTCAGATTTTTACGATTATTGTCGTCATCTAATCGGAAAGATGTCATTTAAAGTCTTGTCGTTTATGAAATGAAAATATGGTCGAACTGTCAGGTGCGTTCTACATTGAACTTCGTACATGCATCTTAATACAACGTCCATCGTTTGTTTAATAAAATTTTCAATAAATAGAAAGACCACGCTGTTGATGTTTGATTGAATGAAAATCTATTTTTTTTAATCTTTTTTATGTAATACATAAGATCATGATTCAAGTTTCAATTAGACATTATAAGAATCAAAGTCAATTTCCAAAAGTTGCGTTTCTAATAAAGCTGGTCAAGAGTCTTTGTTAGCCTTATCCAGGTTGTAAAAAGTCGACGTATCGTTCCAAAATATGGAGGTAATTTCTTCTTATAATGGTTGACGGATTCCCTTTAACATGAATCTTCAAACCTTCAGAAAGAAGAGAAAGTGGTCTAATAATAGGTGCTTTTCTACATTTTCAATCACTATCTTGGGCTTTGAAAGACAATAATATAAAGGAGTATTCATAAATCATCCTTTTTGCTTTTGATAAAATTTTCAAAGCAAATTAAGTTAAATAATAGTTAAAAGAAAATGTTTTTTTTATTTTTAAGACTGTTACAGACTAAAAGTTAAGAAATATAAAATTTAGAAAACCCAGAGGTCACTTTAATTTTTATTATTATCTCAGTATTTGATATTTGATACCATTTTTAGTCTTACAAAATTATGTCAAGTTATTTTTATATTAAACAGGATATTTCAATAAGTTTGGAAAATATTTTCAATGTTGTGCAAAACATCGTATTTTTATAAAATCAATATAACCTTCGATTGCTTACCTGAGATATTTTATCGGTAATATCAAATATGGAAAAATGAATTTTAAATTATTGATTGATTTGGCTATAACAAGACCACAGTTTGCAACGAAAGGTAACTCAAAAAGATAATGAGACTTAAGTCGGAAAGAGGTAAAATGAGCATTTTGTAGGCATCGTTCCAGACTAGAAACGGTTGTGGCAAACAACAGACTAATCTTAATCTATTGGTTTTTATTTTTTGCGATATACGGATATTTATTGAAAAACACTTACACTAGATCGTTCAATTTACATTGTTTTATTAATTGTATAACAAGTCCAGATTTATGTCGAACACCAATTACAGCAATCAGGTACATATACAATGTTCCGAATACGTCAATGACTGTAATAGATTTTAATATTGATTAATAATTACCTGTTTTAAAACATCAATTACTTGCTTGAAATAATGAGGAATTAAGGCTTAACAAGTTATACAACATAAACTCTTTATTACCATATTAGATGAAAATGTAAAGCTCACCATTCATTTCAGAAACGAAATATAAATAAAAATGCGAACTTAAATTAACATCTCCATTAAAACATTAAATATATATCTTATGTGATATCACTTTTGATTTCTTTATTTTATGATGTATTATCAGAATTTTTCAGTTAATATAATAATGGCTTATAATTTGTCGGTTAATTTGACATTTATTATTTGTGCC
This sequence comes from Bipalium vagum, assembly GCA_037834085.1. Lineage (NCBI taxonomy): Eukaryota > Metazoa > Platyhelminthes > Tricladida > Geoplanidae > Bipalium > Bipalium vagum. The sequence continues at coordinate 6,314 of JBBMKC010223455.1, forward strand.
GTCTGTCGAAAATCTTTGTTGTTTTAATAATCCAGTTTTTTTGAAACACCAATTCTTCATTACTCTTCTATGAAACTCAAAGAGACAATTCCTTGATGGTTTTGTAATTATGTTAAATATTTTTTTATTTCATGCTTTCAAATTTTTAATACTATGGAACAAAATTATTGTAAAGTCCAGAACCGAAACCAAAAATAACAAATTCAAAAAATAGGGTGAATGTGTAGGTTGAGTGCTGGTTGTTATTACTACTATTCATTTATTAAAAATACTTTAGCATTACATAATTTTCAAGGTTTTAAAATTTTCACAGATTTCCAGTTTTTTCTCAATTAATTGATTTTTCAACAAAACATATTTTTCTTATTCAGATTTTCAATAGAAGATTTCTCAAGCCAAATTTTTATAGACTCCTCAGGTTTAAGTTTGTTTTTAGCACTTATCGACAAATCAGACCCTCAGGTCTGAAAATTGAAAAATTGTCAATATTAATCAGAGAAATTTGTTATCAACAGAACGACATTTTTATGGAACAATTTAATAAGAATAAAGACAAATCATGCACAAAAGTTTACCAGATTCGAACAAGAAATGTCAATCAGAAATATTAGTCTGATCCTGTCGAAAAACGTTTTATAAAAATTAACGAAGTAACAATAATGATTAGAGAGTGATAGTGACCAAAAATTCTGCATCAGAAATTCTACTTTTATTTGTCATATCAAGAAATTTATTTTCTAACTGCACCCATTTCCTGATTTAAGTTCTTTGGTATCCAGTTTCTTTATTTAAAAAATGTAATGATTCACCATTCCTGACTCACTTGAGAATTTCCAATTTTCGTTGAATTGTAATTTGTTTCCGAGTTAACGACATTTCAAATTATTACAATTTAAAAATTTAAGTAACATACTGAATTAAATATTACAAAAGTTTATTACTCGGGTATTATAATTAGAAAAAATAAAAATCCATTTAGTGTACCCGAAGTATATTAATATGAAAAATTTTTTTATCAAAATATCCGAGACACTCTCTTAGGAGGGTAACTAAATTCAGAACTTACGATACAAGTATTTTACAATTTTGAATTAAAAATCATAATTTTCCTTAGACAAACCCAATCCAATATAGATTTTTACACATTATAAATAATTCTCTTTTCTAATAATTAGAAAAATTTAAAAGACCATTTAAAACTGACAATTTTGTGACAGCTATTTGATATTTCAGTGTTAATATTGAATAATCATGATTAATAAATAAAAATGGTTAATGAATGAAAGAGTTCCCAGCTAGAATGAGAATAATGATGATAAATAATTTAATATTAAAAAACTCATTACAATTACATAAGAAAGATAATATCGTTAAATGACTGCCGACACTTTTTTTCACAAGATCTTATTCTTTACTCCAAAATCTTGATTATTTTCATATGTAAATCTGATCCAATTTCGCCAATCACTTCATGAATATAATTTTTCAACTGTTAAATACTTTGTTGGTTGCTTGCGTAAACTTTGGTTTTAAGATAACCCAAAGAAAATAATTCAACGGTGTCAAATCGAAAGATCTTAGAGACCAGTTGATATCACCGTATCGCAACATATCGCATCTTGTTGGAAACGTAAGTTATCTAAATTTATGTTCTCAAATTAGACCGTAGAAAATGTTAGTATTTTGCGAATTCGTTCCCATTCACCGTACATGAACTCCCTTCTCCGTCCTCGAAAAAACAAGGTCCAATCACACATTCAGATGAAAGACCACACCAAACAACAAGACGCTATGGATGCATGATTTGTTTTTTAATTTATCTGGAATTATCAGAAGACCAAATTTTGTTTGCTTACAAAACCATTGAGATGAAAAAAATATATTTGATTTTCTGGTAGAAATTTGGATCAACCGCTGTAGGTTATAAAAACTGACTCAACTGAATTTTTTAAGATTCAAATTCGAAATCTTCCTTTCAAATTCTGATTTTTTTAAGATCCAACTGTTGTGAACGGCGTCTAATCGAAAAATTTTGGTATTCCTTTAATCATCACAACATTATCATCCGAACGAGTGATTTTCAAACTCGTGGGTCTAGGCATAACGAACTTGAATCCAGTGTCTTCAAAGTTTTGAATAATATTACGGATTGTCTTTTCTCCGGATGATTATGCGCACCAATTTTTTCGAATTGTTGTTCGCGTTGAACAGGAACCCATGTAAGAAAATGATCAAGAATTTTGAGTAAAGAATAAGATTTTGTGAAAAAAGTCTCGGCAGTCATTTGAACGATATTATCTCATATGAAAGATTTTGAAATTTTTGAGTTTTTTTTATATAAAATAAAACTTTCGATGGTTTTTTAATTTGAATATGTTTTCTTCAACAATAACATCCAGTGGCTGTTAGTGAAATATCCTATATAATTTAATCAAACATTCTCATCATCAATTAATAACATCCGTTTAGTAAACACTTGACCTTTTTTCGATCTTTCTAATCATGGGTTTATTATAAAAGAAATTTATATCCCTGTACATTTATACTCAATGATGAAAACAGTGGTATTGTCAATATCGATTTTTGAATGAGTGAAATACGTTTTATACCTTTATTGAATAATAATAAATCAATTGAGTTCTCTTTTGATAGTAAAATAATCGACATTAATTATAAGTTATTTACATTATCATATTCGTATTTTGAAAATTGATAAGCGCGGTTAAACTGAATGTTTGAAGTTAAGCCATTTTAGGGAAGCGTTTGTACACCAAAAATGGGAAAGGTGCACCCTTGTATTCAAGTTACTATGTTTTGACCAATCTTTCTTTAGAGCGGTTAAAATGTTTTTATGCAGAGTAGGTGCACGGTCTATAAGCTATCATCTGACTTCATGAACACATTGGTTGGGCAGTGATATTTTTTCTGGTATCCCTCATTCTTTTAATTTTTGCTCAATCATTTTATAATCATATATATTTAGAATTAAGTGGTCAGGTCATTTTTTAACTTATAAATATTTCTATGATAAATAGTTGAAGCTGGATTCTTCGATTGACATTTTTTCGTTTCAAAATTGATTTTGCATAATTGTGGTTACGTATCTTGGGACTCAGGGTTCTCTGTGTTAGAGTTCAAAATTGACTTGAGCAAAAAGGTTTCTGTGAGCAACATGGCAGGTTTATGTACCTGTTCTGTACCCCTTTGCTTATTTAAACAAATTCTTTCTAGAATTCAGTTTGTTTTGTCATTTTGTTATTTTCCATCATTTCTATTTGAAACTTTTTAAGTAAACTGCATAGATTTTTTCAATCTTTAGATTAGAGATAGCCCGCTTATGCGAATGAGAATAGCATTAAAAATAAATGAAAATGAATATAAAATGGAGAATGATGTTAGAATTGGAAAGTCAACCAGACCAATTGATTTTCACCCACCCGTAAGGCAAGTATCTGGAAACGATTGAAGACTTTCGTGGTAGTAATCCCACTGTTGCCCAAACAAGCAAGTTAGGTGAAAGACAGCTAGAATAAAGTGGCATTGTCAGAATAATAAATAAATGGATAATTTAAAATTATGGTATTCAGGGAAGTTAAGTACTAAATCAATTCATTACTCAAGATCTCCAGAATTTTGAAAGTCCGGTAATATCAAAAAATAATTTACAGAAAAACCAAACAACTGCCAAAAGTATTAATAAAAAGCAGGTGCATCATAATAAAATTACATTTGGAGGAAATTCAGAAAGCCAAAAAGCACCAAAAACTAATTTATCTAAACCAGAAGTCAATATCAGAAAGCCAGCGAAGCCAACAAAACAATTGAAAGCAGTAAATGCAGTGGCCAAAACCTAAGTGAGCAGAGATTATCAAGTGAGCTTAGAAGTAAAGGTATTATAAGAATAGGAATAATAAGTATAAGTATATTATATTATAAATATAGGAAGACAAAGCAAGTAAACGTTAGATGTGAGAAAAAATTCAATAAGAAGGGTGGAAGAAAACAATAGACCAACATTATTTGGATCAGAAGATCTGGAGAATCAATCGATCAATCCAATTAATACAATCGACCAATTGAAGAAACAAGTTCAAAAGGAGCCAAACGAGGGGACATCGAATTAGAACCGTTCAATGAAGTAAACACCAAATGGATAATTTTTTTAGATGATTACGAAATGGTTGTCTAAGCCGCTAATTGAGACAGGAAAGATACTTGAAAGACTGATCATAGAGGCTTGATTGAAAATAATTGTTAATAAGAGTGCAAGGAACCAACGACCATACAGGATCTTTTTCAAATAAAATCAAACGACTAGAAAAAGCTTAGCAGCTGGAATTAGCAAAAGCAGAAATAATTTTCTTCAGTTTGAAACCGCACATGCGGAGAACAGATGAAATAGGATTACTACAGAGCAAAAAAGTAGGCTGAAGTAAACGGAAGATGGATAGAATTATATGGAAGGGGAGGAAGATATCGTAACGATATGAATGGTGGTTGTCTGGAGGATAGCTGGAGTACTGCATTGAATAATAACATGAATTTATTAATCAACAAAAAATGAAAATATTATTATTTATTTTATTTATTTATTATTATTTATTTTATGAATAATAAATTAATTAGTGTGTTTTATTGGTAAAAAATTATAAGAACTTGCCTTATGTTTTGGATTACTTGATTTTTAAGGCAGAAATTTGAAGACTTTTTTATATTTTAAAATTAAATTTTTGCAGTCAAATTTTGCTTTGAGTGGTTTTGAGTATTTATTTTTGTTAAACTCTTCATTATATTATTTAGGCTTGAATATTAGTAAAACTTGTCTATTATATATAAGGAATTGAAAATATTCCTTAGACTCTGGGTGAGTTTGAACCCTGTTTAAATTAAAATGGTATTCATTATCAGGTTTTAAGGTCCGCGCTTAGGACCAATAAGACAAGAGAGTGCTAATTTTGGTAGTAAGCTTTTAATTTCGAATTAATAGGTGCAGATAAAAAATCGAGCTGAAATTTCCTATTAGAATCGATAAAGGATAATAATAATAATAATTCATTGAATCTTTAAAAATGTGAGGATTTTGTACATATATATTTGGGGGATAACTTTTTTATATTTTTTTTCACTTTTGATATCAAATTAATTTTATAGTTTAAAACAAAAAGTTGAATAATTTTATAATGAATGTAAATGTCTAATAATATTTTATTTTTCTATTTTTTTTCTAATCCTTTACTTAAATTTGTTATTTTAAAATATTTTAAAAATTTTATATTAAAATTTTCTAGAGAATATCTAATTTCCACTTACTTTTCTAAGATCGACATTCGTGTGGTTTATAATGTAATTTAAGAAAATCGAATTATCACCTTTTCCTGAGTAATGGCACATTTCCTTAAATGGTGTACTTTTAATAATTTGGACGAAGTAGAGAACGGTGCCAAAAGTTTCTCATGTTCAATGACAAGGAATAGTATCATTGCGGTATGAAACAACAGGCAAGTAGATCGGTTAAGAGCCATTGATTTCAGTGGTCTTTACTTTGAGATTTAACAAAAAAATTACTTACTTTACTTCATTCTTCCGTATTTCATAAAAAATCGAAATTATCGTTAAAACACGCTAATACTAATCATCCATATTATTTTAACTCTTATTAATATTGTAAGGATTAAATTTTAATTAATATTAAATAATAAATATTTTTAAAATAATTTTTAAAGTAATATAATAATAA
>JBBMKC010223466.1:0-12050 GCA_037834085.1 Bipalium vagum
ATAAATTTTGATTAATGATTTAATAATATTTTGTAGAGAAATATAAATATGCCAGGTAAGGAATTATTGCCAGAAAACGGATTATCAAAGTGGCCAAAGACTTTTGGCGGGGATTGTATAACTGAGAACGGTTTAACTAAACATATAAAAAGAATACGAATATAAATCATAATTTAAATGTCTCCAAAATTTTCTGTGTCTGTCAAAAATCAAATTAAAGAAAAAATTGAAATTAAGAAAGATCCTTTCAAAAAGTTCGTGGGTTCCCTGGTTCATAATTGTCTTGCGGGAGCTGAGTACCACCGGATAATACATAGGGTTTGACTATGGGCGTAGTATAATTTGTTACAGATTTCGAGTATGAAAGCTTTGAGGCTCCAGACGGTCCATACTAAACAATTTAATAATAATGATAATAATAATAATAATAATAATAATAATAATAATAATAATAATAATATATCATTAATACTTGGTTTTGAAGCCGATAGTCCATAAGCACTTCCCTCTGAAGAGACTGCAATATGTATTATATTTTCTTCAGGATTTAAGAAAACTTCCTTACTTTGAATGGCTTGTTATGAAAAGTATATTCTCCGAATGGGTTGGGACAACTTGGCTAGGTTGATTAAGACATTAATTTTATTATGGGTACGGTTTACTAAAATCCTACTTGGTTTGGGCTTATGCAATAAGAATAATCCTCTTGCTTATCAGGACATTCGGCCTGAAAAATGTAAGACTTGATCAGCTAATTAATCTGAATCAAAATCTAATTTAAATATGTGTAACTCTATGAACCAGTTCCCTTTTATGAGAATTGTTTTTGGTTCGAAAGGAGGATTCTTCATGTTTTTAAAATCAATTTATAAAGATTTTAAATGTGCTTTTGTTTTACTTTGATCATATAATTAAATAAATTCACCTACCGGATGGTTATAATATACAAGAGGTTGTATAAGAAGGTTCAGGTGGTGTTGTCTGCATTTAGAAATAATATAATTATAATTAATCTCAATCTCATTTCTGGTGTTGTGACAACTAAACGAGAAATATTTTCGATAAGGATACTGATCTTGTCATTATGAACTACAAAAAGACCGTCCAGATGAAATGATGTCCCCTTCAGAATAGTTCGTATACTATACTCAAACCGTTTGTATACTTTCCCTGAGTACTTAGCATTATTTATAATCTTTATTTAATCTCTTCGACTGACACAAAATACGGCTGTCGTTATACTTGGTTGTGGAAGCTCGAAATGTAAAATATCCCTAGCAAACCACCAAATATTTAACATTACTTTTCTTCCTCACGGATATTTGTTTGTGCAGTGATTGTAGGCTTTCTGCAAGTCGAAAGTCTTTTATCACTGGAGCTAACGCGCAGAACCGAAATTTTTAACTTTGAATCGAGAAAGCCATGTCTATATTTTCCGACACCAACAACATCCGGATAACTTTGGTAATTGATTTTGCAGCCGTTTTATTATGATGAAATTCGTAAATGACACAATGTCGTATGTGATCTTCATTCGGCATATTCTCTGTCATTTCTACAGATTTAATACACATTCACCAAATTACTCAGAAAAATATCTAAGCATCAAACCAACTCCATAAAATCACCAAAAAATAAATGATTTTGATATATTTAAACAATTTATTAATTGATTGAAAATGAATTGTTGAAAAATCGACATTACTGATGTATCGATCTAATAATTGAATGCGTAAAGGTTTTGTTTTACCAGTAAATTTAGTTTAATTGAAAACATGCAATGTTGTCTTCCAGGACTGTCCATTTTAATACACCGAGAGTGGTCAGACCGCTATTGTTATCATTAGTGCATTCAATAAATTATAGTGTATTATTTTTAGATATATTTCCGTTTGTCGGAATACCTTAAGCTACGTGACAAACATTTAAGAATAACAGTGCAGTAACCGTGCTTCAACATAAATTTCTATCTGCCACCAAACAAAGGTTCCTGAAACTGAAGGTTTGTCGTTGCTTTTATTCTCAAATCCTCAAGTGATGTCAGCACTATTTATTCCCTGTATTTCTCATGATGATTATTAATTATTTTTGTAATCATTTTCGGCAAAAAATAATTTTTAAAAAGGTACCCCGGTTTTGACAGATTTCAGGGGAAATAACGTGCAGGTATTTCGTTTCTCAAACCTTTAGCAAAAAGTATAATATGTCTTGAGATATCTTTAACAATCATTAACAATAACGAAAAAATTTTTTTTATTTCAGTTTTAGAAACGAAACCCTTGGAAATTAATTTTTCAACCAGTTCAAGAATAACAAGACTTTGAAACTTTTCTCCCAAGGTATTTCATAATATTTCTGTTCTGTAGACAAGTACTGATCTCAAGCTGTTTCTTATTTTTCTTTACTTGTACAATTTTCGATCATTTTCTTAAGAAATGAGCAGCCTAAACTAGGGCTGTCCACCCAGGGCCCATTAGTGTTTTTAATGCGACCTTTACAGATATGGGCCATGGATTCCACGAAAAATAATTCTGTTTCTTTTGACCTTTTCTCTTTCAGAGCTCACTTCAAACGAATTAATCGAGATTGATAACGTTCACTAGTCATTGTTTCTGATGATTTTAACAGTTCATAATACATCACACCTTTTTGATCCTACCAGATACACAGCATCACCTTAGACCAAAAAATATTATATTTTGGCGTTGATGTACTCGGTTCCCCAGGCTTCAACCAAGATGCTTTGCGTTTTTGGTTTTCATATCGAGTCTATGTCTCGTCTCCTGTCACAATCCTGTATAAGAAACTTTTTCTTTGTTGCCTCTGAAGAAAGATATCACAAATTGTAAGTCACCTTTCAATGTCTCTTGCCGTAATTTAAAAAGTTATCTTTTGATGATATAATTCAAAGGCTTCTCAACAAGAATAAGATAAAGGTACACTGAAATTTGATAACTAAAAAATTACACCAAGTTAGCAAAATAGATTTAATTTTTGATTGGATATTATTCAATTTTATTATGTTAACTTTTTGTCTTTCTAACAATAAAATCTTTCAAATTTTGTTTTATTTCGCGAATTAAAACAAACTTATTTTTAATTGCAATAGGTTATCGTGTCATGTCATTTTGTTAATTTGTAATTCAATTTTATATGAGTATTGGTCTTTGATTGATTGTGATTGTGACTTGCATTAAAAATAATTATAAGAAAAACAAATTTTACGAGAACTATAATATACATTGTATATATGTAATCATAAAAATTATTATTATTATTTTTATTATTATTAAATATGAGATGATGGAAACAATTTTAAAATTTACTTTGATTGCACATAGGCCACCCTCCTCTTGAGAAAGGAGTCTGAACCAATTGTCGACAGGCTTACTCATGAGTTCGTTTATGCCAAAAGACAAGGATCCCATAAAATTGTTGATACTAATTCTGTCCTTGTCCCAAATTTCAATTGACACTCTGCGCATAAAATCTTCTTTGGATATTTCACTGAAGAAATTATATATTTTATATATAAATTTTACGTTTGTTTAAATGCTTATTCAACCTTTGAATAATAAATTTGAACAATTTGATATTATTACACACAGGAATTTCTTTTGAGTAATTCTTTTGGGATTGTTAATTTGAATACAAATACTCTTAATATATTTTTGTGACTAATCAATAATAAAACCAAAAATTATATTTCAAATATATACAAAACAGAAATAAAATAATAATAAAATATAAAAACCAATAATAATAAATATTAAATAATCTTCATTATCCATAGGTGCATCTAATACAATGATGAGCAATTATGTTGTATGTTAATAAATATTATACCCTTTCAGGGTTTTGCTGTTTATAATTAGGAAAGATATAAACATGTATTAAAATCGATGAAATCAATTCAAATTGTTTTAATTGATCATTTTGTTTATTTAATTATGCGGAAATTTAAGGGCGATCAAACAATTAGTGTCAAGATGATGAATGATTATCCAATTAGATATTTTAATCGGAATAGCATTCCTTTAGCTATTCCATAATGGGAAAAGGCTATAAAACCAACTTCCAGCATTCAATGCCGTGTATCAAGTAGCACTGTATGTCAGATCATGACGATGTTAATTTTTTGGATTTAGAGAATGAAATTTCTCTTCCAGAACTTGCTAGGAAAATCAATTAAGGAGATTCATGCCAAAGATTGAATGAGGTGGAGTAGAGTGACAATATTCCGTCTTTTACGGTAAGTGGTTGACTATCTAAACTGAAAATTGGGTCTCTTATCAATCGACAGATCTCCAAAGATTTCTCCTACATTATAATTCTTTCTAGATATCAAAAAGCTTAACTTTTGGGTCTGATTGTTACTGGGAATAAGAAATGGGTTAGAAAGATGACAAAGGATAAAAGGGATATTTTCTGGTCTTGATGTTACATCTTCTGATTATCATCTTTTCAGATCGATACAAGATCACTTAGCTGATACAAGATTTAGTTCCTTTGATGATGATAAAAGGAGTTTTCGATATCTTGATTTCTTAAATTTTTAGATGTTAGTGAAAATAAAAGAACTTAAAGATGAGACACCATTTTTAAATCGATATTGAAAAACTACATCAATTTTGATAGCGCTCCAGTTTTAAGTTCACATAAAAAGGTGGTTGTATGACCTAAAATTAAATGTTGGTGAAAAAAGTATAAGTCATTCTTACATTATGAAGGATTCGTTCCACAAGGGATTCAAGTTGGAGTTAATCGTTTTGGTCTTGAACTTCTTTCCGCATCTTGCATCAGACGGAATCAGTTTGATTTTAACGTATGGATCAGCGAGACCGTTTGGATTCTTTGTAACAAGGTTCTTACCTTCCACAACTAAAAGTAAAGAATAATTACAATATGATTAAGTGAGGGGTCGGGAAAGTTTCTTTGATTTTGAATTGCAAATAATAATTATTGTGATTGGTTTAAATATGTATCGAAAACAATGAAGAAATCAGAAGCAAAGTTTGCGAATGGAGTTTTCACTGAACCTGAAATTAGTCTTATGGAAGATAATGCTTTTCCAGTAACAATGAGTAGTAAAGAGCACGTAGCTTGGACTAACGTTTGTTCTGTTGATAGGCACATTCTCTTGAACGAAGAAATGCTTGCTGAATGCTTTTGGTTGTGGAAGAAGGAACACCACTCTTTAAGTGTAAAAAACTATTTTTTTGATTGTAACTAATGCTCATTAAATACAACTTGCGTCGTATTGTCTCATTTTCCTGCTTTCCGGATGCAGATTAGTTCATAAATCGTATATTCACCAATCAATATAAGATTAGATAAAGATAAAATTTTATTAAAGAAAAATTAGACAGACGTAGAAATACTAAAAAAAGGTAACGAGACACGTTGTTAAAAATTGTTATACCTGTGTTATGATAATATCATATTCAAAATTTCTTAGTGTTATCTTTCAGTATGTTTAACAAATTCTCTAAAGAAAGTGACATTAAAGGTTCCAGAAATGCTCATAAATATGTAAGTGGTCGCTCAAATTGAGTAGACCGCACCGTCGATGGTTATGATACCACTTAATTGGTACAAGTCTGAAAGTAACAATTAAGAGTTTGAGTATTTAATGATGAACCAAACTCGAAGTTGCAGGCGAGAATATATGCGTGCTTATTGTCGAGAAAACTGCTACGATGACTTCAGAGAATCAAAGAACTGACGACACTGAATATGGCACATGTCACTGTGTATGTGTATCAGAATCTATATATCAGAAAACACCAATCAAAATCGTCAAAATATTCTTCATCGTAAGTGCATCAGCTGTCAGAGTCATGTGACGAAATTGATTTGTAAGACAATAAAATTTAAACGTTGTGCTTCATTATTGACTCGTCTCTTTAATTTTTAGTAACTAAGATCGTTTTTCAATGAAAAACAGAATAGTTATTGGTATAATAAGGGTCAGAGATATTTTTAAGCAATGTGAATGTGAAGCATTTAATTATACAAGTATTATACGGAAGAAGTCAGACGTAGTTATTTGCTGATGTCAGATGAGTTAGCAAACTCATCCTATCTGCAAAGGTAAAGTATGTATTTATTAAGAGGTGCCTAGAAAAAATTTGATGATCGTTAAAATGGATGTCAATCTAAAGAAGAGATCTAAAATAATTACATTACGTGAATACACAAGCATGTCAGTAGAAGCTATCTCTATAGTTGCAGATGTGAGCTTCTCAAATGTGTGACGTCAAATTAATATGAATAGGATCAAATGAATTGCCACCCTCTACAAGTTGCAAAAGTTGGTGTGGCTATGGTATAGTATCTCGCCCATTTTTTGATTTATTCGCCACAATGGACCAATAAAAATAAAGATTTTAAAAAAACCAATCCGGTTAGGATTAGGGTTAAAAATCTTTTAAAATTACTGTTTGAATTAGGGTTAGGCTCAAAAATTATGAAAAATATTGTGAAAATTAGGGTATATTATATCTATATATTACATACGAACACTGCTGTGCGTGTTCGAAATATTAGTAAAGAAGATTAAAATACTTTCAAGGTAAATCTTCATCTTTTCCAGTCGAACCATTATGTGAATACGACCTCTTCTTTCGGCTAGATCCAATCCACATTTATGATTAACCTTCATTCCACAAGTCCGGTGGACATTCATATCGCATCCTTAAAATTAGATCATGTCATTAAAAATTTTGTCATATTTCTTTCCTTTACCTATCAAAACGTGACGTTACTAAGCGAGAAGAGTTCGGTTTATATATTAGTGATACAAAAATATTGGTCAATTTTGAACATATTGGTTTAGATTGTTTCTTTAGAAATCATTATAGATTACAATTTACATTGTTAAGAGAGGGTTTGTCAAAAAGTTCTAGGATGAATGTAATAAAGCTTATCAAAACAGCGCTCAAATAAAATTGTTTTCGTCTGCTTCGACATTTCTGTAAATTGCAAAAGCAAACTTTACCCTTTGATTTAGTTTATCTTTGCTCACTCTTTTGGAACCTACCAAACTTTGAGATTGCGGAAAATCAGGATTTTTTAAGAATTGCACATGGTGATATTTGAACTTGTACAGCCACTTTGTCACGACAATCATGACGCTTTCTATACTTTTTTTCCGATGACAGATCTTCCTTCCTCTAGATCATCTTCAATTTGTTTTCTGTCTTCATTAAAAAACGTCTTATCTTTTCATAAATTATTGCTCTACAAGGTGACGAGCTCCCATAAACCTTTTGCACTGCATCAGTTATCATAGTCGGCTTTCAATCAAGTGTAATAAAAGATTTGATGTTAAATTTAATTTCGAAAATTTTCATTTTAATTTGTTGTCAAGGCAACTCAACAATGAATATATAATTAGTTCATTTAAACAAAACTCATTTTTATTATTATTGTCTAATGATGCTTTTACATTAATTATGCAACATTAAAAAGAATAAGCTTTTTGACTAACCCTCGAACATAAATTTAAACCGCATTTTTCACGCAGAATCGATATTTTATTATTTTTTAATTAATTCAAAATTTCTAACATTTGTAGAATTGTCTTTAGAACCAGAAGTTCTGTTATATGAATTCAAACTTGACTGCAGTGCTGTGGAAACGACAAGAAACGTAATTCAGGCATGGGCGACAAAACTAAGTCTGAAGTACCACAAAGCGTTCATTTATAAATAAAAATTTATATTTTCTGGTTGTGTTATTAAATAAGACCAACTTTATAACTATGACAACAATCCTATTTGTTAAAAGCTCTTGTCCAGTACGTTTTTTATATGTGACATTTAAATTTCAAACCGCTTATGTGCCTGATTTTTTGACTATTCATAAAAGTCGATTAACGAAGCCTTATGTTTTGTCAGAATAGAATTTAGATGTCGTTAAATGGTGGACTTTGAAGAACCAACTTCAGTAACTAATTGACGAGTTAATGGAAAATATTGGAATCAACAAGTTTCCTTCAAGATAACTTCATCAAACACGGGTGTCCTTCCGCAACCGATTTGAACTTTACAAACCACTTTGTATGGCTGTCCTCTTGTCGATCCTATTTAGAACTTAAACGTCAATAATAAAACAAACAGCTTCTCAAGCTGACAATTTGTTTCTGAATATGTAAAATTACTAAGCCCGTATTTTATGTTCATATGTGGCGCTAAAACAGATTATTAAAACAATTTGAACTAAGAACATTTCCCAATGCTATACTCAGAGGGTTATGTGAATTTCAAAACGGTAATCAAGTATAGCAGATCTGGTCACAAGCCAAAGATGCTTTATTTGGGTCTTAATAACAAAAACAATATTTTTATCAAAATATACAATATAATTTTTGTAAATTTTGATAATCGTATTGATTTTTCTTTCAGTGTTCCGTTGAATGACACAACGGATTTTCCTCTTATATCAGAACAAATTTTAAAAATCTTCAATCAGCTCTCAGTAAAAGTAATTTTTGGTCTAATCGAACTTACTGTCGCATTTTATCCCCTGTTGATATAAACCATAGAGTAGAGAACCACAATGGTCACAGAATGTCGGAGTAGAATACGTGTGAAGTTTGAATTTGTGCTTGTTTGGATACTGTAAGTAAAATAAACACGTTATTATTAGTAATATTTATTATTATTATTATTATTTGATAAATTTCCCACAAAATATGAGAAAAATGAAAATGTATGTAAATGAAAGATGAGACGAAGGAGATCATGGGAAAATTATGTTGAAATATTGTAAAAGTTACTTAACTTATTTGATAATGGAAAATTAATAATTAAAAATACCATAAAATACCATAAAATGTATTTCCATTTTAAACGTGATTCGTGATAAACTGAAAAATGAAATAATTATAAAAATAGCACCGTACAGTCACATGCAACCTTTGAAGTGTATTAGAAATTCAATGGTATTGAAAATGTAATTGATAAAGTGTAACAGATTATATGCGATAAGAATGATCCTTGACCCCCAGATAAAATTACTATTTAACACTGGTAAACTTCATTCAATTCAGTGAAATTAATTATGGACACTAGCAGTAATATATTGAATGGATTTGTATTTGTTAGGCTTATGGACAAATATTTCTAGAGCCCTGTTGTGAAAAATGTACTCCAGAATGCTGTACGGTCGGAGATGCCCAATGCTGCAAGGAAGGGAAACCAGATTGCTGTACGGGTGACAAAAAGTGCTGTGAAAACTGCAAAGTCGATTGTTGCAGAACTCGGGATCCAGAGTGCTGCAAGCCGGAAAAATCGAGCTGCCATACTGATGGAAAATGTGGCACTGAAAAGCCGTCATGTTGCACAAAAGGTGGGTTTATGTCAGTTTACTTAATCTCTTAAAATGTGATAAAATAGAAAAGAAATGCTGCAAACCACCTCAGTGATCATAGTGAAATGCGGTGTCAATGAGTTCAAAGCTCATCAATAAAATTTAATTATATTATGATGATTTTTTTTGTCCAAATCTTAGTCTTGTTCCTTTTATTTAATAAAGTAGACTGACTTTGAAAGGGTTTGTTATGAATTCGTTGAATTGATTTAATTAATTATAACGCCGATTTTAACAATGAAACCCTATTTGATTTAGTAAATCATAATAATGTTCCATCATTCTATCGTAAAAGGTTTTTAAAGGTTAACCCATTTAGCTTTATCCTTGAACATTGATGGAAATTTTTTTGAAGGTATTTCATGTTTTAATCATTTATTTCTTAGTGAATTATTAGTAGTCTCAGCTGACACAAAGATACTGAATTTCGTATCTTCATAAAAAAATAGTTAAAACAATTAACTTCAGTTAGTGCAAACTTGAAAGGCCCAGTTCAAACTAAACACGTCTTCAGAGGCCCAAGTCTAAAACTCTTATTAGTATCACTAGATTAAATAGAATTGACATTCTCAATTGACAATTTCAATAAACAAAATAATCTTAAAAATTAAAATTATTTATTATTATTATTATTTTAATAAAATAATAAATAAATAAATAATATTAAATAAAATTGCATTAAATTTATCGAATAAGCAGTTTTGTAGAGGACTAATAATAATAAGTGAAATAAAAATAAGATAAAATTTTAAAATTTCTTTCAAAATCAATAAATAACTTTCTAATCAAATAATACAAGGTAGTAAAATGTAGTAAAACAATAAAACTAATATCTTAGAAAGTAAACAAAAAAGTTTATTTACGATTGTATGAATGCAAATATCTATGAGGTTTGAATAACTTTTCCATGACAAAATGTTAATATTTATATTAATAATAATAGAATGTGAATTATATAATAATATATTAGAATATATAATATATTCAGCGATATAAAAGTTTATTTGTTGTTAATATTATAATTCTTTATTTTAGCAATCTTATTTTTTGTGTGAATACTTATTAATTATTTTAATACAGTGAATAAGCTGAAAACATTGTTCATTTTATATATTATAATTGATTCGATTATTCCATTTTTTAGAATGATTGTAATTATTAAGAAATTTTAATTATTCTGATTCCGATAGCGAAGGTTATTAGGTACGTGAGGTTTTTTGTGATACACCCTATGACGATATATATTTTTGATTTTTTATCCATAGGAATAAATCTCCAAAATTGTAGTTTTTAGAGTTATTTTTTTAATCACCAGTTCTACTCGCACACCATGCATAATATTTATCAAATTTTATTAAATATCTTTAGTTTCGTTCTCATCTTCTTGAATTCTCCGTTATTCCAGATTTAGATTACAGTCTTCAAATTTACAGACTCTTACCAGAAATTATCATCATATCTTATCAATAATCTCAATATCCCTCTCCGCCAAACAGTTCGGCTATCAATCCAAAATAAAAAATTTTATTTTGCATTTTAAGAAAAATTTTCTTTTCCTTTGACATATGAATTTTTTCCCATTAAAATACAAATACTAAAATATATCTGGGTTTTTTTCAAAATGAATTAATTACAAAAATCGGTCAAATCGTATCACAAAAAAAAATAAAAATGTTCGTTACGCTCCTATACACCAAAATCATCATCACATACATTCTGAATCAAAAATCAACGGTTTTCTTTACAGAATTACTTTTACTCACATCAGAAAATTTGGAAATAATAACAAGACACGATGTTTATATAAATTTCTTTTAGAAATACGACGTTGATGATCAAAAGATGGATAATATTGAGTTAGTGACTCCAAGTTAGCAGATGGGGTTGAGGTCGTGGAGCCTCCATTCAAAGAAAATGGTTGCTATGGAAGAGCAGTTCAGAACTAAGCCCGCTTCATGATACGCTTGCTTAAAATCAGAATCTACATGATATTGCTGCACTATTTATCTTTTAATAAGAAAGTCTTATACTCCATGAGGACGGAGATGATGTGAGAACCAACCTAAATTTTACAGTGCATTTTTTTCTTTGTCTTTCTTGAGGTATCTGAACATAATTTATAGTCATTAAAAATCAAAAAGTTTTTTAAGACAGTGCTAAATTATTTTCGCATGACATTTTATCTTCTACCTCAGTCGATCATAATAATGTTAATGTTCAACACCTCTCTTTTCATTTTTTTATATATCTCTTCTCACTCAAAACATAGAATAATGTTACTATTATACCTTAACAAGAATTATACCTTTCGCTCTTAAATCAATAACCCCTCACTATAAAATGTTGTGTTCGTTTTACTGTTGTAGCTGCACAAATTTAAACTCTATTGGAATCAAAACCCCACAATAAAACTTTATCCGCACCATAATTGAATCAAAACAACCACAGTAAAATTTTATTGATACTCAAAAAACAAATCACACAAAATTCCGAATCTGTCAAATAATCAATTATCTAAAAATTACAAATCGACTGATCAAATGTCAATAAAAATATAACAAGTCAATTTCTTTAATATCAAACGATCACAGATGAATAAATTGCAAAAAACAAAGCCGTTCGACTTTTGCAACGGTAATCCGTAAATGCTCCATAATCCAATAAAGCCTTCACTG
>JBBMKC010223477.1:0-12050 GCA_037834085.1 Bipalium vagum
TTATTATTATTATTATTATTATTATTATTATTATTATTATTATTATTAAATTATACTATTATTTTTGAAAATATTTAATTACTATCTTCAATTATTTTTTTATTATTATAATTATGCTTTTTAATTCTTTAATTTTCATTATTACAAATAATATTTTTATTAATCATTAATTCTTAAAAATTTTTGATATATTTTTTAATTTTAATTTCATTACTATAATTTTTTTATATTATTATTTTTATTATTTTTTTATTAATTTTTTTATTTCCAATTTTTTTATTATTATTATCCGTTATTCATTATAATAACCATTAATTAATATATTAATTACTTATTATTTTTGATTTCTTAAATAATATTTTTTATTTTGATTTTGATTTTTATTACCATAATTACCTTTTTCATTAATAATAATAATAATTAATTAGTTATCTTTCTAAATTTTTTATTCATTATTGTTACTAATACTTCATTTAATTTATAATATTCATTAAATAATATTAATAATATTAATGATATTATGATATGATGAATAATCTTATTATTTAGATTATTATTATTTTAATATTATTAAAATATAATAATATTATAGTTAATAGTTAATATAGTTTTAATATTATAGTTAATTTTTTTAATTTTATTTTAATTATTATTTTTGATAATTCTCGTTTTAATTAATTTATATTTTTATTTATTTAATTTATTTTGGAAATTTCACTAAATTTTTTATATTAATAAAAATTTATAAACACCGAAAAAAAAATTTAAATAATAATCATTTCATAATATATTATAATAATAATAATTATAATAATAATAATAATAATAATAATAATAATAAAAATAATAATTCCATAATATATAATAATAATAATAATTCCATAATATATAATAATAATAATAATTCCATAATATATAATGTGCTTTGAGCTTGGCGATATCTTTCCATTTTAATTATTTTATTCGTATACTTTACCCATAATATTTTGCTGCTCCCCAGCCCTCCTCCGGGTCATGTCCCAGCCTCATTGTCACTGATGTTCGTTCTCCTAATTTCTTTATAAAACTACTCAAAAGGAAAATCACGTAATCATTCGAACTAGTATTGTTCTTAATTATGCAACCGGAAGGGTTTTGCATAAAGGTTTAATTAAATATTTCTTTTCCATTTCCTTAATTGTAAATGGAACACACTTAATTTTTGTATACCCTCTTGTTACTGACATATATTAGCATTGACAAGGTTGAGAGTTTGGTTTTCACCTTCCTTACGTTTCATCATCCACAATCTTGGCCATGGCCGAAAGATTCACGTTGAATAATTACAATTTAATTTCAATGGAAAAGACCTTTGGATATTGTTGACGATCCTAATGGAATCTTATGAAACTGATTTGATGATGAAATTGGTCAGTTTACCCCATAAATTGAGAGGGGAAATTTTATAAAGAACGCCTAAAAGAAAACCATTGGCAGTAGAAATATTTTATTTATGTTATTTTCATTTTATTTTCAAACTCTTCGTCTCGTTACCCATCTTTTTTCATTGAGATCATTTTTATAACTGCTATGAAATCAGTGTGAAAATGCATCGATCCAGAACTCAAAAGAAATGTGTTCAAAAAAATTATTTATTAATCAAAACACCAGTCTTTTCATTCGATACTTTTTGAAAACGCCAAGAATGCTTACTCCTTCCTCCAGCTTAGAAATTGGTATTAAAATACCATGTAAAATCCAATGAAATGTTCTCAGCTACCGATTGGTTGTCAAAGCACTTATCAGGCACAACCATTTTCAAATTTTCTAAAATAACCCAAAGTTTCCTATCAAAGGTCTGTATTATAATAAAGAAATGTATTATAATTTTAATAGACAGAACTCAGTTATCACTGGTACGAAATCACTATGGGCCAATCTATAACTTCTAAAGGAAAAAAAACCGGAAAAAAGACAATTTCCAGTTCAAGTCAGAAGTCATCTCTTTTTCTGATTCATGTTTCTCTTCGTTTGTTAAGTCTCAGTAAAATATTATCGAAAATTTTTTTTTGAGCAATTCGGAAAAAATTCAGAACCGTTTTTGTTGATATTTCGACATCAACCGGTCTCAGTTTTCATCTAAGCAATCGGCAGTGAGTTTTCGTTGTTGGGTCTGATTACAGCGCCGACTGTTTCCACCAGAAGAGATATGAGAACCCAGAAGTAGTCACTGTTTTCTGTTTTCCATTTGATATTTATTTTTCTTTTTTAGAGGAAGATTTGGTTATTATTTTCTTTATAATGTGCTTGTAATCAATGATTCCTTATCCAATATTGTTG
The DNA here is from genome assembly GCA_037834085.1 of Bipalium vagum. Classification (NCBI taxonomy): domain Eukaryota; kingdom Metazoa; phylum Platyhelminthes; order Tricladida; family Geoplanidae; genus Bipalium; species Bipalium vagum. Next base: position 2,320 of record JBBMKC010223477.1, read on the forward strand.
TCGTTGTTACTGCTTCTATGGAAAGGGTCTTAAATATTATCTTCTTTTTTATCTTCTTTTATTCTTTTTTTAAAAACTTTTTAACTGATCGATACCTATTTTATTTTGTACTCTTTCGAAAATTTCCATTATTTCATTCCTCAGCCGATTTTATTTCATTGGGTCGTCGTGGTTGGCTATTTAGAGTTTTCAGTTTCCTCTTCACTGACCCTTTCGAGAAACCTTCCAAGTTCAAACAATGAGTTTGCTATCTTTCTCAGTTTTTAAAGTTAGAGGTTTCGATTATAGAACTATGCTTTCAGATTAAACGTGATTTTTATAACATACCACGAAACACTGAAAGAAAGTACAGTTAATCCAAAAGCATTTAATCTGAACTTTAATTCTGTTATGTTTTGACTAAAAAGATAATATGATATGAAAATGAAAATGATTATTAATATTTAATCGGGTTAAGAAGATCAGTAGTGCACTTTTTAGGAACTTAAAATAAAATATATGCAAATTCAGAAGGATTTAGTGCGCGTACGTTCGAAGTTAAAATTTGAGTGACAATAAAAATGTTGATTACAAACATTGAACCTTTTTAATAAATATTGATTGCAAAACTTTGTAACTATTAAAATGATAAACGATAAACTTTTAATCAATCAACTGAGCTAACAAGTTGTTTCATAAAATATATTTTATATAAATCTAACAACTTTTTTTGAATACAATTTTACTTTGGAGTGAAAACCCGAGATAAGGAGTTAAGAGAAAAGTCAGATCACCCTCGGTACCTTACTCTCAAGGGCCTTCAGTTAAAAATTCGGTTCTCCATCCTACTAGACGTGAAAAACACAAAAAAGAAAATACTGGGAAGTAAGAAAAAAGATAACAATGTTTGATCCTAACGTATTTGAGTAACTGTCCAATCCTTAGTATTTATTTAATTTACTTAATAACTTATAATTCGTGATCTATAATTCGCTTTTAATTTTGTTTTTAATTACTATTTTATTTGGCTATCGGTTCACTTGTGATCATAGTGAAACCCAAAGATTATTTTATATTTATTTAATTTATTAATAATAAAAGTCTACTTAGATTTTTAGTCAAATCTAATAAACTTATTGCAATAAAATAATTTACTGAATGTTATTTTCCTTGAAGCTGGACCATGAGACGTATGGTTTTTGTTCGTAGAGTTCTGAATATTGTTCTGAATATTGTTCCGAAAATTGTTCTGAATATTGTTCTGAATATAGTTCTACTTTCCTCTGGAATTCTATGGGTTTTCTTCTTGGCCGATTGATGTTATTTTCCTTCTAGCTGGACCATGAGACGTATGATTACTGTTCGTAGAATTCTGAATATTATTCTGAATATATTTCTGAATATTGTTTTGAATATGGTGAATATTTTTTTTCTGAATATATTTCTGCTTTTCTCTCGAATTCTTTGGATTTTCTTCTTGACCAATTGATTCTTTAGGTGCAAAGTGTAATTCTTATTAAGACTATCTTTTCCCTACCTTCCATTTTCATAATACAAAAAATTAGAGGGGATTTTCACAGATTACTGTATTTTAATAATTTCTAACACACTTTGAACCTGACCTATTTCTTTGTGAAGAGGGATAGAACGTTTTCATGATACTTCCAGGTTCGATCTTATAGACTTCAAATAGGTTTCACCTAATTTTGGCATTTAGGTTTCCATTTTTAATAATTAAACTTTTACATTCCAATGATCCAATTTATCTCACCATTTTTTTATAATCAATTTTTTGGTTTCCAATTTGTGTGATTTTTTAAGATACATTTGGAATTTCTGATATTAATTTAAATTTACACTGTAATGATGAAATATAATTTATAATACTTTAACACTATCTAGTCAGAAATTTAAAAATTGAGCTGTTATGAATATTTAAACAAAACGGTCAATATAAAAAGGTTAACAATGTCTTAATTCTGTATCGACATGCAATTTTAAAATTTTCAACTTTTATTTTATTCAATTTTAAAATGACCCCAAATTTTTTTACAAGTTACACAAGTAAACTTTTGTTATCCCAAAACTTATTTCTTCCTAAAAATATTTTTTGTTCTGACGTGGTAGCTATCTATTAAAAGATTTCTATATAAATCTTAAATTATTTAACTAAACATAAAAAAAGATTGATAAAGTCTAAAAAATTCTTTATTTTAAATATAATAAATTACACAGAATCAAATAAAAGTACAAATGGGTTAAAATTGCACGAATTAACTAAATTCAAACCGATATTCAAAAAAAATTCGAATCGATCGATATTTACATTTATCAAAATAAAAATCAATAAGTCATTCAATAAATATAATTTATTTTTTTATTACACCAGTGTTAATAAAACTCGACCTTTGTTAAAAAGAAATAATGTCAATAATCAGTGAGTGCAGTTTAAAAATCACAATTATGATAATCGATAAATACAGGGAGCAGAGGAAAAATAAAATCAAAATCGATTTTTCATCCATATACAATTTGGTCATCACCGTCGTCAACAACACCATGACAACAACCACAACGAGTGGGACCTACTTTCTTGAACCGAGAAACACTGGAAAGACGGTTATCTTCACCAGTCAAACGTCGTCCGCCGAGACCAACCTGTCTGGCCACCTGTTCTACGATGATATTGCGCAATCTATCATTGTCGTATCGCAAACTGACCACTGCTCGATCTCTCTCGTCGATGAGACGATCGGTCTGCGACAATAGCTTTTCCAAATCTTGCTCGTTCTTACTCAATTTTTGCTGTAGCTTGTCAAGCAAATCAAAACGGAATCGATTATCACCGTCGTCGTCATTCTCATTGCAAATCGGTAGCGACCGCCTCAACTGTTCGTTTTCAATCAATAATTGAGAAACAAAATCGATCTTGTGTGATTTTCTCCTGTTTCGGTGTTGGTAAACACCCCGATCCGAGAAACGATTGTTGCATGATTGATCAATGCGGTAACCGCACTGGTTGCAAATATCGATGTTGTCGTTGCCACCATTACAGACTTCATCAACGTCGTGTTCATGGTAGTTGGAGCAATCAACAACGTTTATCCGACGTGAATGATAAAAATCTTTAATTATTTCGTCAGGGGTTCTCTCGTCCATCCGTAATCTCGATAATGACTGTTCTTTAATTACCATCTTGGCCAACGCAGCCTCCCTTTCCTTTCGCATCTAAATCACAAAAAATCGATAAAAAAAATAATACCCAAAAAATTAAGAAATCAAAAAACTCAACAATCGATGGATAAAATAAAATTTAAAAATCAATAATTAAAATATATTAATCAATAAAATAGAAAAATCAAAAAAAATAATTTATAAAGAAATCAATAAAAAATATAATAAATCGATAAAGTGTGAAAAACAAATGGTTAAATCCTCGGTACCTTATCAATCCTTTGGCGACATTTATCAGCTGACGATATCGATTCAGATTGATTATTTTGATTATATTGGTTGAAAAAGTGACCCGATTTTCTCTCGCTTCTGTTACAGCTGTGCTTGGAGCTCAAATTTGTTTGCTTTTCCGGCTTTGAATCGTTAAAATCATCAGTGATCGTTTCGTCGTCTTCTGTGATCGCGACCGTTGCCATCAATGTGCTCTCCTTTTCTTTTCGCATCTAAATCAAGAAAAATTTGAAAATGAATGTAAATAAAACAAAGATGAACAATATTCAATAACCAAAGTAAATCAATAGATAAATCAATTCTACCTTATCGATCAATTGTAAACGTTTATCGATTGACGATATCGATTCTGATTGATTCTTTTGACGATAATGATTGAAATATTGATCCGACTTTCTCGTGTTGTTGAACATTGTTCTGAGATCACATTTCTGATAATTGACTTTTTCAATATTCGATATGTAACTGACGGAAGAATGTGAATCGCAGTAGGATGACGACTTGGTTTTTTTTCCACTATCAATCCATCGTTGAACTCTTTCAAGAGTATCGATTCTTGGTAAAAAGGAAATGTCAACCTGCCTGAATTGTTTCACTATTGACCAGGAACGACTGTTGTCATCATCGTCATCTTTTTTATCCTTGTCTTGGTTGAGAGCGGCGTGGTCAGACAATAGGTTCTCTTTCTCATCAGTTTCTTCAACTCTGTCAACATCAACATGATCACCGCTACCATTATCAACATCTCCATCTTGATTGTTGCCGGATTTGTAAGAAGGCAACTCTTTGAAACTGTTGGTCGACATCGTTCGGTAATTCTCGTAATAAAAACGCAACCGTTCCAAATCTTCGCGTGTCATCGCCGGTCTTATCGGTGTTGATGATTTATCGATTTTCTTTTGAAATTTTGATTCAATATTTTCGATGGTATTGATATTATTATCGCTCAATGTTTTTGTTATCCGTCTCGCTTTTTCGATCGATGATGTCCAGGTTTTGAAATTTGAACCTGGCGACAAACGAGAAATTTCTTTATTTTCCTGGTAACGGGAAAGATGATGATCATCGATTTTTTCCATTTGTGGAGGTAAAGAAAATCCTAAATCGTTAGATTGTTTGGATCTGAAATCGATGTATATTATTAAATGATAGAAAACTGATACAGGGACCAAAGAAACGAGAAACGAAACTTTCAAACAACAAAGAAAATAAAACCTACGGTTGTTAAACCTATATTGACAAGCTCTTTATTTTCTTTATTAAAATAATTAAAAACTAATCTTTCGATATATTATTTAGAAAATCAATAGATATATATTAATCTATAAATAGATTACTATTTTTTTCAAATCCATATAATTTTAATTATTCATTAAATTATCACAAGTTGAAAGCAATAAAATCGATAAATCTATCTATAAACTTTGAAATGAGCAAAAAAATTACCTGGCATCATTATCAATTAAATTATCTTGAACATTTTTCACACTAGTTTCTTTCAAATTATTTTCAAAACTCTTTATCAAATCATAAGAATTATACTGAAAGATATATTAATAAGTTTTAGAGAGAAATAAGTTTAAAATGCTACCTGAAGTTTACATTTGTATGGTGTCGAAGTTACAAATCCTTCACCATAACATTCTTGATACATGTCAATTTAAATGTTTGTGACAGATATTTCGAATAAAAAGATTCAAATAAAATTCTTTATCTTTGAAAATTAAAACAATTTTTCTGTGATATTTTAATGAAATATTTTTTAAAGAATTTATAAATTATTTTTATATTTTAATTTTGTTAATGGTTTTCTTTAAAAAAGGTTTAGTTACTTTTTTGAAATTATTTCTAAAACAATATACATGGTAATTGAAATTGTTTTAAAATAAATAATATTTTAGAGAAGTTAATAAAAGCCAATTAAAAGATTGTTGAATTTAAAAATTAATTAAGTTTATATTATTGTCTTAAATATATGATTTTAATTTTAAAATGATATCTATTCAAATATGAAGTTTTTAAGATTTAATTCATCATTGATGTATTGTGTCGCCAATTTAAATTCGGTCATGTACAGTTTCCTTTATGAAGCAAGATTAATATCCTACAAGCTAAGCCTAATTTCAATGAATCTTGAAATTATAAATATCTTTACCTAACATAATTATATCTTTTAATTTTAAGTTTCCTATATACGCCATAATATCATCAGTTCAAATTTTTGTAACCACTCTAAGACTCATCTTAGGTGTTGTGACTTAACTGTTGCTATTTTTTCCATGTCCACTTACGGATATTTACATGAATATTATCTTTGGTTTTTGAATCCATTGTTATTATATAATGAGAAAAAATTAATATTTAAACATGTTATTCGTTATTCAGCTTCGGGATACAGATGGAAGAGAACTGGATTAAATTTTTGGCAAAATAAAATCAACCTTAAGGCCTGTCAAGACACATGCTGAAGTGTAACTGGATTTTCAGTCATCTTTTTGAAAAAATAACAATCTTTGATTTGTTTTTTCTTCTTGTCTCATTTTTCGATTCGATTTTTGTCTAAAGGTTCAGTTGTACAATGTGACGGAGTGGTTGGATTGACCAATCACATTGACAAATGTTCTTTTGTTTTATATATAAAATATATATGCATAATGAACTAATCCCACCGGAATTGCTGAGCATTTGCTTCAGTGAAACATTTATCACGTTTTGATACAATAAAATATTTCCAGTTTTTATTTTAATTGATAATTTTTTATAATTTGCAGACATTAATTACATTTTTCAGAGAAAATATTAAAACCTTAAACAAAAATTAGGATATATATGTAAAGACGATATCAGAGTAGAATTTATAAAAATGGAATTTGGTGAAGAGAGTGGTAGTACGAGTGGTAGGTAAGCTGATTTTATTATGATTTGTGATTTCTATTATTTTTAGTCATTGTGTTTAGTTTTTTTAATATGCATAATTCTGAATATTAGACACCAAATCCTCGAAGAGTAACAATCATGCTTTAGCAAAAAATGAAACTAAGTTGAATTCTTTTATACAAACAATATTGTATAAATGATTATTACACTACGTTAAAAATTTTTCAAATTTAAAATATAAACAGAAATGGCAACTTTTAATTAGAAGTTTTCAATCTACACTAGGAAGACTGTGAATGTGATATTTCACTCACTCTACATTATAGATAGTGTTTGAGTTGTAATTTACTCTGTTTTTTTAAAATAAAATTTTGATAAGCTATCCGATTAAGTAATTAGTTGTGATAAACTTTAGGATAATAATTATAATTTTAACGAAGGTATTTATACTGTTTTTTTGTTTATTTTTATGTCATTTTTAATTTTCTTTTTTAACGTAATGTTTAATTTTTTATTATGTCATCATTAACCTTATTTTTTCTACTCTAGTTTCATTATTATTATTTAAAATATTAATTTCATTGTTTTTTTATATAATTTTATTATTATTCTTATATTATGTCATTATTTTTAAATATTATCTAATTTAATTTTAAAAGTTATCCTATTTTTTATTATTTAAAATTATATTAGCCAGTCATCAATCTAATCGAAAATGATTCTCTTATTTCATTTTAAAATATAACTTTATTATTATTATTATTATTAATTATTATTATTATTATTATTATTATTTATTATTATTATTATTATTATTATTATTATTATTATTATTATTTAATTATTCAGCGTTTTACTATTATCTTCAATTGACAAATTAATTTCCATAATTATCATAATGATTATGTTAATACGAGAAGGGAGACATCAGATAAAATAGATAATAGATGTTGATGTGATTTTAAAAAATATGAAATTCTCATTGTATTTACACAAAATATTTGCAAGATATCGATTGTCTTAAAATCTTCTCTTCAAAAATCATAATTAATGACACAGTATCTGGTCTGTTTTTTCTTGAATTTAAGCTCTATACATGTTTAATAGTTCTAGTACTTGCTAAATTCATGAAAAATGAAAAAAAAGTTTTACGAGACATCTGTGGCCCCATTTCCATTTATAAGAGTAAATCAAAATTAAATTTCTCGTCAATATATAAGAAATATTTAGCGCAATATATTAATTCAGTTTATATTGCCTCGAAAACAGCTGATCTTATTATAAAACAGTCTACAGGCTTTTAGATGACCCATAAAATACTGATTTATATGACTTATAATTCAAACAAATACTTAATTTATTTTTCCCCACGCTATTTTCCTTAATATTTACTTTAATTTTGTTGTTTCACTATTACAATTATTATTTAAAGATGATACCGGAAACTTTAACAATGTTGACATGTCAGTTCAGTTGTCAATATCTCCATAAATAAAAATATTTACAACCCGTTCAATTAAAAGTTCATTTACAAATTTTATTTTCTTTCAATTAACATAAAGCAGAACTCCTTTCCTGAGTGTTAAACTAAACAGATTTTTTACTTGATTCCATTAGGTAGAAATGATCAATGATTATTGTTAATATATAATTTCATATTGAAAATCAAAACGATAAAGTAAAATAAAGCAATCTGAAAAACCTACCAGAAAAAAATCATTAAAAATGTAAAAGATTTTGGTTTCATTTCTGATATTGATAATCTGCTGATATCTTAATCTATGGTCTTTAATCTAATCATATTTAATTAATTAATATCGAAAATTGAGTGATTAAACAATTTTTTATCCATTTCACTTTAAGCAAAAAGTTCTTTGATATTTCAATATTTAATTTTTATTGACAAAATAGAATGGAAACTCTGGAAATTGAAACAAAACAAACTTGGATGATATAAATTATACATATCGATTAAATCTTTTAGGTGATCATTTAAATTTATTAAAACATTTTAAATATCAATTTTAAAAGTAATATTAAAAACAAATAACATATTTCTGTGATGTATTTATGATTTGACTTCTAGATATACTTTCATTTCCGTACAGTAAATGAATATATAACAGAATTTAAAATCAAAATACTTACACAAACATTTTTCGGATCACAAGTATGATTTTTAAAGTTATTATTATATGCGTAATGAGCATGAGGCCCAGGTTTCCTACCATTTTCAGATTGGACAGGCACTCTGCCTTCTAGGATAAGCAATCCAGTGAGGCAATAAAGTTGCTCCGTATCAAATGCATCGGTCCCATGCAAAATACTTTGTCCTAAATTTATTTAGGATAAACTAATTACTTAATATATGCGTAAACCTAAATTTGATTTAATGTTTAAGCTTGGAGAAAATTTAGATGTCATTCACAAAGCAGAACATATGAGTTTTAGCTATCCATTTAATATTAGTAAACAGCTGGTTGCAATTAAAAACTATCAGCTGATAAAAATAAATAATGTTAATTGTTTAAACAAATCTCTTAAACGAAATATTTTATTAATATCAAAAAATTTAATGTTGCTAATTTTCAAAACTTAATTTTAATAAGTTAAACATCTTTATATTAAGTATATAACAATGAACAAAATAATATTTTTATTAAATGGTAACTTATTTCTTTTGAATAATTTTTAAATATTAAATTTTGCTTTTATTTTTTTACTCAAAGCGATCAGTTGCATATGAAAAATAATAAAATCAAATTAAATGAATATTGAATATATTTTAATTCTTAATTAACCCGATATCAAAGCTTTGAATCAATATTAACATGGGTGAATGAGATATTTAACAAAGGTTTATACTACTATATCTACAGTCACGACATGAACAATAACTCAAAGTTAGTTGTTCTGTTGAAATTGGATCTGTGGAGACTCCCGCCTTCTGATCAACCAATTCAACCAAACCCTCCAAAAACTTCGATCCCAAAGCAATCCAAATCTTCAAAACAATAACATTAATGATTTTAAACATTTTAGTGATTATTTAATGATTCATTTGATGTATTAAAAAATATATATAATTTGTGCAATTTTATTTATTTATTTGTAAAAGTTAAAACCCGTAATTTGATTTTAATAATTCTCTTTCTCGTCTGTTTAATATAAAGTATAAAATAGAATATAAAATATAAAACAAAATAATATATATAAAATATAAAAATTATTATCATTATAATTAATTTAAAAATTAATCATTTTGATGATTAATTTATAAAATAATAGGAAAAAATTGTTTAGTAACAAAAAGTTACTATAAATAATTTTTTAAGTAAAAATTTTAATCAATGTTACTATAAATAAATTTATAGTGAAAAATTTTAACATAAAATCTAAAAATAGTAACA
>JBBMKC010223488.1:0-12049 GCA_037834085.1 Bipalium vagum
ATAAATTTTTATAGAAAAAATCTGTCTTAGTTTTCATTTTTATAAAAAGATATTTTAAAAATAAAATAGTCAGTTACTTATGAAACACCCTGTATTAATCTGTTTTGTTTTTAAATTAAAATTTGACTACCTTTTCCCCATTTTAATTTGCACCTAATTTATTTTTATGAGTTTAAACTCTGTACAAAAGCAGCTGACACTGCTCGAAAAGTTAATGAAGTTCGTGGCCATGGTACTGTAAGTAGTTTGTGTGAATTTTGAATTCACGGAAACTTTCGATAAAAATTAATATTAATTTATAATAATAATGATAATAATAATAATATAATATATAAAAAGTTAGCAAGCCGTACAACTTTCTATTTCAACCGTACAGTTTTGCTGATCCAATGGATAATAATGCAGATCCATCATACAGGCAAGCGTTGTGGTAAATCTAAAATATAAAACAGATTGAGACATGAAAACTAATTATTAAATCTAATTTGATATTCTCAAAGTCCTCAGAGAAACAAACATTTATTTGAAGAATTAATTACAGAAAACACACCTGTAGATTGTAAAAGGGACTGGGCCCCGTATAAAATGCAATTCTACCAATGTGATTTTGAAGAGGAGAACTGTTTTAGGAAGACATTGATAATTTATTAATTTGCTTAGCGAAGAATTTTAATAAAATTTTATTCTCTAATATTATTTTATCGCTTGAACAAATTTGATACCGATATTTTGCGTTATGAATATATCGTTATGTCGTTATTTCGATATCTTGATTTTGAAAAGGTTTATTTCCACAATTAATTTATTAGAAATGAGATTGCTTTTATCTTTATATTTCACAATACTTTAAGTTCCTAGAAAATGAATAAATCTGGTTAAAAATATCGATTCTGGACTATTAGTAATATTTATAGTTGTTAGGATAATTGAAATTTTCTTTGAGGTTTATATCTTACATAAAAATTGATAAAATGGTAAAATTAATCACACAAAAATTGATTAATTTATTTTTTTTATTAATTTTTTCGGAGTCTCCACAATAATAAGTATGGTAAATTAATACTAAAATTATTATTATTATTGGGTGAGAGTTATGAAGATGGATGAAAGTTAAAATGTTATTATAACAATTATAAATTAGTGTAGACTATCAAATGAAGACATTTGTTTTACTAAATTAAATTACATATTTATTGTTGCACTTTTTTGGAAATGTAAATGAATAATAAAAACTGTAACCATAACATAACAATAAGCACAATGTCTGTATCAATTGAATTACTTTAAAAATAATTTTCAAACATTTTAATAATTTCTAACTTTGTTAAAGTAGCCAACCAATCGAAAGCGTCATGTTATTCCAAATAATTACCTAAGTCGAAAGTGTTTTGAAAAATATATGGTTCATGAAAAATATATGAAATACATTTGATATCAAGGACTGACAGGTGGTTATTTAGAGTTATTTAGAGCAAGGGTGTTGAAGCAAATTTTAAATTTTGACCTGTAAATGTCACATTTTTTCCTAGAACGGTGGTTTGAAAATGAAGAAGCTAAGAATAGGCGAAATTATTTTTTTCTTGACCTTCAAAATGGTATAAAGGTGGAATCCAAAAGATACACCAGTGTTGGGATTTTTTCTGTCAAAACGACAAGTTTTATTTTTGCTCGTGAATTTTGTCTTAAATAAAAACTTTAAAAAGCCTAATTCTTTATAGGACAAGATAATATTGTTATATGTTCTTTCTGTACTTTTCAGAATATCAATATGTCTTTAAAAACTTATATTTTCTAAAATGGAAATAAACCAATCTAAAATGACATTGAGTAAGATTTTTAACATGAAAAGAGAAACCATTATAACATGGAAATAAGTAACAAAAACTAAAATAAAAAGTTGAGAAATATTTTTGGCATAATGAAGCTATGAAACAACACGTTTTTTAACTGTACAAATTTCTGTATTTTTTAATATATTTTTATTCATGATTCCTTTCGTAATATATCTTGACTGTTATGATTTAAACAAAAAATGTTTTCACAATTTTTTGTGACTAATTACGAGTATTTTCATTAGTGTTTTTTTTAGTAAAATATTACTTGTTAAATGAAATCGGGAAAAATTATTATATGTTATATTTTGTAAATGTATATTTTTTATTCTAGAAATTCCGTTTTCAGTTTAACTTCTAGGAAAAAGTAAAAAAGGAAAGTAATAAATAAATACTAACTCTGACTTTGGTCCTGGTTGTAACAAATATTACTATAAACATATTTATTTTAATATTATTAAAAGTGGGAGAAAATAGCATTAACGGTGGGAAATATTTTGAATAAATTTTCTTTTTCGTTTTATGTTTACCTAATATTTATGACACTTACCAAATAAAGAAACAATATTGTAAAAAGGCTCACTCTGAATGCATAAGCCTAATGTATTTAAATGAAGAATTATTTCGACATTTCAAAATATTTAATTTAATCACAAAAATATTTTTAAAAAATTAATTCATTTGTTTTGATTTGAACATAAATTCGACTATTTTATTATAAAAAAATTGATTATTAATTTTAACAAAATCAATTAAATATTATCAATTTTTATTTTTTGTTACTTTCGCTTAAATATGTGTATTGGATATTTTTAGAGATAAATTTTAAAATAAAATAAATTTTGTTATTAAAATTCTTTTCAAAAAAGTTCTTCTTTTATTTCACCTTTTTTAAAAAATCAATTTACTTTCCAAAACATGTAATTAATGTAATTAAAAATAATAAATTTTTATTTAATTTAAAACAAACCAAAAGCTTAACTCAAAATATAGTTAAAAAAAGATTTACACTATACAAAAATGTGATATCATGGGAATTTTTTTAAAAATAATTTTTCAATAAATAAATTTTTAAAAATACTAATTTTTAAACAGAAATATATCGAATCAATTTAACTTAACACTACATTTTTTAAAATATTATTTTTTAAAATTATTCAGTATGTATTAAATTTATTGATTAGAATTGATTTTTGATTTCTTATTTTTTTAAAGTGTGGTGTCAGATTTAATTGATTACCATTGTAGTGTCAGTTTAAATTGATGGTTGTTGTAGTGTCAAGTTAAATTGATCCAATATATCTCATTCTAGTACTTCTAAAATATTGAATACAATGTGTGAAACAAAGGCCTCACTTGTCATTCATAAGATAACTTGTTCTTTGAAGCAGAGGAGGCAAGCAATCATTTTCCTGATAACACTGCGGGGCCAAACTATTTTTATCTGAACTTGGTATTGTTGCTCATTTTCAAGGTGATACAAATAAAAATCCGTTTCATTACCAGCGACGACGTGTATGTTAAATTTGAACGAACTTTGTTAAATTACTGATTGATTCTTTTTCAGAATATGTAAAATTTTGTGTGATATATCGACTGCAAAACTTCTGTGCCTTCATATGATTGTGCAAAATTGTTTTTAATGATTTCAACAAATGCTTTATATTTAATTAATTTATATTTTCCAAATAAATATAAATAATTTTTTAAAATTAAGATATAATTATACCGAGCTGACCGAAAAAATTACGATTTTATCAATTTTTATCATTGGTAAGTTTCAGATTGGAAATTTAATTTTTTGTTTCAAAATATTTTTAATCAATATTTAAATCCATAATTTCTTGACCCTGTCTGTGTCGAAAATAAATTATATGGAAAAATAAATTTATTTATTTCTGAATTACGTATACTTAATATTTGTAAAAAGAATCCAAAGCCAAACATTAGAAATAAATAAAAAAATTGAATTTTCAATCAACACGATTGATTTTATTTTCACATTCCCCTTTCACAATTAATTAGGAGGTAATGAATTAAATTTTGCTAAAAAGGATAGAAACATTTTGTAAATTTGTTTTAATTGTTATTGAAATGATTTTATTATAATTTAAAGATATTTCATTTTATAGTGTAATTAAAATCTTGTCTTTTGTTTAATTAAACTCATTTTCAGAAAACTTGACATTGTCTGATCATCGTATATTTTGCTGACGACGATTAATTACGTTAGCTACAATATAAAATAATATAATTAATTATTTTAATAAGAAATTTTATCTTTTATAGAAAAAATTACCCAAGGGCGTAAAGTCTGAAGGGAAAATGGGGGATTTAAATATAAAATTCTTGTCTCAAAAGAACCTTTACTACTTTGATTCTATAGTTTGTGATGAATAGCGCATTACGATTTGTATTTAAAAGGCTTAGGATCAGTTTAGTGCATAAATTTCGCCTAAATTAGTGCAACTGGTTGTTAGATCGATCAGTTGAGAATCCTTATTTTTGGCAAAAAATCATCAAGACCGATGAAGTTCACTTTCACTTGAGTGGAGAAGTGATTAACAGACAAAACTACCGAATTTGGGCAGGACATAAACCATATTTTTTGAAGGAGGAAACATTACATTCACAAAAAGTAACTACGATGATGTACAGTATGGCAGGAGGTGAAATTGGTCCATACTTTTTTGTAGATGCTGCAGATAAGACAGTTATGATGAATGGAGAGCGATTTCGATACATGAGAGAAACATACTTGAAACATTTTTGATTGATTTTAATTTTGAGAATATTTATTTTCAACAATATTGAGTCACATCCAAACAAAAAGCAAAGTAATTAAATTATTGGAAGAAATTTTCCCATCTCGTTAAATCTCTCGTTTCGGTGATTTTGATTTTTTGGGGGTTATCTTAGAGATAAAGTTTCTGCAAATCATCCCACAACAATTGCACAACTGACACATAAAATTTCTCCACAAATCGCCATGATTTCAAGGGACTAAAGATGTTATGCCACATATAAAGAGCCGAAAGTTATAAACCTATCAGAGGCGATTATTTGAATAACATCATATTTAAATTGTAAATTTTTGTAATGTCTGTATTTACATCAAAGTATAAATAAAAAAAATTTTGGTTCTTTTGGGACACCCTTATAAAAAGAGTAAAGATGTGGACATCTTAAAAAATTTCCTTTAATCGATGACTAATTAAGGTTCAATAAAATAACACAAATAATAGACAAACCTATGAAAAACCTAATGATAATGTAATTTTTATTAATAATCAATGAAATCACGGTTAAATTAAATTAATTATTGTCTTTTTTAAGAATGATAATGGGTTTTACCATTATGTTCAAATGACATATACCATTGGGAAACCTGGATTTGAAGATAGAGATCAATAACATTAGTAAATGTGAAAAATAACCATCAAAATAAACTAAAGGGTTAAAGTGAAATCTTCTTATTGGTCATAATAATTATAGGAAAATATTTCATTAAAAGAATCTTGAAAGGCAACCAAGTGTAATTTCATACAGTTCAGTACTTTCCCAATTTAATTACCAATTTATCTTAGACTGTCAAGTTCTTAATGACAACTTGAGTTTTTATCTAAATTTCTGTTTTACATTTCATTTCTAATTGATAATATGGAGTCAACCGAATTTCACCTTTAAAATGTTTCTGAATATCTTTGGCCGAGTATGTGTACTGAACATATTTCTTTTTATTATTTTGAAAGATCAACTTTCGATAATATGAATTGGTAATTTAAGTAATGTGAAAAAAGTCATCAAAAACAGAATTTGTCTATTTTCCATTTACAAAATTAGACAATTCAATCTCTTGTTTTCATTTTTCAACATTAGAGTGTTCAGTATATATCGATTTTAAATATGTATGTTGATCGAAAACGTTTGTGGAAATTAGTTCTTGAAAAGACAAACCAAACCAAATGTACATTTATTTTTTTCAAAGTGTTCTACATATTGTTAATAATAGACAATTTCTTTCCAAATTATTTTAACTTTAATAAAATGTTGGATTTGTTTAAATGTATCCTATTTTAAACTTAGATTTGTGAATGAAGGTATGGTTTCCGACCTGTTTTGCTTCATTACATTAAATGTAAAAATTAGTAGGTTTAATAAATAAAATCTATATTTTTTGGTGTCACATGCATAATAAGAAATACAGTGAACGATATTAAATTACTTCCACACATATTTTTGAAAAAATACAGAGAACTTTTTGGTGATTGCCCAATGATTATAAAAATAATAGGGAGATAAAATAATTCCAATCTCCAAAACATATTTAATAATTTTTCTATTTTAACAGCGACATAAAAATACTTCCATTACATTTATATTTACAAACATAAAAAATGTAGTTATTTTTGAACTTCACTATCCTGTTTGAACTTTGTTTGCCTTAATGACATTAAAAATACGTTTTTTCATGGATAACACCAATTTTCTTGTTATATTTATGTCAATGACACTCAAACAAGTCGGATAACATTTTCTAAATCAACAGCATTTTTAATTTGTCTACCATTGGTGGCATAACGATGATACCCCATAGATTTTCTATTGGGTTCAAGCCTGGACAAAGTTTGCCACTCTAAAACAATGATATTTTTATCTTTGGGCCATTTTTACGTAACTTTGGCACCATGATTAGTTGCATTATCATGTTGAAACACAAAATTTCAGGAAAATAATGGGTCTCCATAATCAATTAATTGAACTGAAAGTAAATCTATATAATCTGTTGCCTTCATTTTTGTGGATATATTATGGTGATTCATAAGTCATTTCTTTTGTTATTTTAAAAGGATAAAAACGAAATAAAACAAAAAAAAATATATTATGTTTCAAAAAAAAGGCCATTTTCAATAGTTTCAAGCTATCTAATTTTTAGTTGTTGGATCTCTTGTTGGTACCATTCCTTGGACCTGAAAAACTCTTGACACAATCTTGTCCAAGTTATTGAATCTAAGCTCTCAGAGAAAATGTACCATTGATCGAAAAAGATGGTAATCTGATGGGGCAAGATTGGGACTGTAACGCTGGATGTGATAAAAGTTCAATAGCTTCTCATTCTCTGATTTTTTCCATTGTTTTCTTGGCAGTGTGCTGTTTTGCATTATCTTCTTGTAAGACAACTCACTTTTGATTGACTAATGCCGGATATTTCAGCTTTAATTTTTGAAACACTCGATCCAATTGAGCACAATATAGGTCTGCGTCTATTAATATACTATTTGGAATCAATTCAAAGTAGATCATGCCTTCAAAATTCCACCAAAATGTCTTGTGAGAATCGGTCTATTTTGGAACAGGTTTTCCCACTTGCCCAGGGTCCAACCACTGATTATTTTGTGAGGGTAAGTTAAAAAATATACAGTTTTCATTAGACGTTACAATTTGTCTAATAAAACGATCATCCCTTGATTTTTCAGCAGCTTTTTACACCTTTCCATACGTTGCTTTGCCTGATTTTCGGTCAAATCGTGAGGTACATCTCTACATCGTTTTTTGACCTTACTTATTGCTCTAAGGTTCTGGACAATTGTTGCTTGGGAAATACCTAGATCAACAGACAATATTCGAGTGCTAATCGATAGTTTGGTCTCAACAACATTTTGTAGCGATTCTTGATTCACAGTTACTGGACTACCGAGAAGGGGTTGATCGTATATATCATTGTCACCTTCATTAAATTTTTTAAACCAAATTTGGGCTATTCGAATGGAGACCACATCTTCACCTTCCACTTCCTATATTTTTCTGGCAGCTTCAATTTTTTTGAATTATTGCTTCTAATAATGTCGAAACAGAGTGCGAATTTCGATTTTTTCCATTTTTATTTCAGCTAAAATAAAAGATGGTATTACATTTATATATCATAAATTAATTAACCTAATGGTAGAAAATATATTAAATTTCAATTGGATACATAAATCGATATATTCAAATTGTTTATCAACTAAAAATTACTTTGAACTACTTAAGCAATAAAACGAAATACTTATGAATCACCCTAATAAATGCTAAAGGTAACTTCTGGTTGAATGAGAAAGCTCCCCATATCATTCATGATCCTTCACCAAAATTACGACTTTAGCAATTTTCATCTTCTTTTCTCAGGTCGAGCCAAAAATATTGATAACTGTCAGGACCATCTAGATTAAAATTTTTCTCATGACTAAAAAGAACTTTTTCCATTCCTCATCCCATGTCATGTACTTTTCAACGAACGCCAAGCGGACTATCATTTGCTTATTGGTTAGTTTAGCTTTACTCTGTCTCTTCTTCCATTCTGATAAATTATTTTTTTAAAATACTTTTTGTATTCTCCGTGCTGTAATTGTATTTGAGAAGATGACAGGTGATCATTAACAGGTTTGATGAAAATATGTCGTTTATCTCTTGAAGATAGAGGATTTCTTTCCACTACTTAAATATTTACCATAATTTTCTTTATCCTTACAATAATTATTTACGACAACGTGAGAATTTTTCAGATAAAGAGTAATCTTCCTATTCGACTATCATCATCTTTTAAGGAATAAATTTTTTACTTTTCTGTTAAGGTGAGCCGTTTTCCTTTTCCCATATTCTATATAATGAAATCATTTTTTCAAATTAATGGGCTTAGTAATCTATAAATAATAACAATCATTTCATTTCAAGCTATTAAGATAAAATGTTTCTCTTTTTAAAATATAGCAATAAAAAATTTGGATATAATTTAATTTCGCAACAAATATATGATTATTTTTAAACAAATCTCTAAGAAACCACAAGAACTCAGCTAATAGTTGGGAATCTCGACAGGATTTATCTGGCCAGGTATTTTTCTTTCTTAATCTGTTTTATGATTGATAATATTTTATTACTTTTATTGATTAATTGATATTCAATTTTTGTTTATTATCATTTGATTATTGTGATTAAATAACATTTGATTATTTAACGGATTTGTGAATTTTACGTTAGACAATTTGGTGATCAAAATCTAACTAATTGATGTTTGAATAAAAAATAAAATTTACAATTGTATTTTTTAAATTCCGATAAGCATCAATCAACAACGAAAAATTAGTGTAACTTTAAATTAACAGTTCTACAGATCTAAGAAAATTATAACTTTTTGCATTTTTATATTTTTAATAATAAAGAATTATATAACCTCATTCCGTAAAATATTCGTCCATCTCCATATATTCTGAGCATTTTGTTTTTTTCTGTTACATCATGTAAAAATGAGTATTTGTCGTTGGCTAAAAATGTATCTGGGACCCATATTTTGTTAGAGAAGTCTCCTGGCATTGTTAAAATTGAGTCTGGATTAGAGGTATTAAAAGCCAATCGTTCATCCTGCCAGTATTGATTGAGATAGAGAGTAATAGTATAGTCCTAGATGACATATATATCATAAATATTTCACATTAATTTATTTTTAAAGCCTCATTAAGCATGCTGAAATCATAATAGTGCAAATTAAATTTAGAATAATATTAAAATAAAAATAAATATTTTTTCCAAACAAATAAATTTTTGTTCTAATTTTATTATCAACTAAATATCTTTTTTTAATAATGTCAATTTTTTATTTTTTCATAAGTGAAACTTTATGTCAGAGATAATGAGATCAATCAGCTAGAATTTCAATGTTACTATAAAAAAAAAGATAAAAAATTTAAATTCCTTAATTTATTAGATCGACAAATAAGTAATGTCAATTTTATAATAATTCATAATCAATTAACAAAATGTTTAAATTTATCAAAATCATTTGTTTTTAGCGACTTTGAAATTTAATGTTTAAATATTTTTTGAGTATTATGAAAATATGTATTAAAATTGTTTAAATTTGTTTATCCAATTCAAAATTTGAGATTTTGATTTAGCAAATGCTCTAGATCAGACAGATCACCCGTTGTGAATTATAGGGTATCTTGGGAAAAAAGAAATTTAAATATTTTGTGGCTCTCTAGCTGTATGATGTATTTTGACCTGCTACAAAATGTATTATGTTCAGTTGTAGAGATTGGACAGTTAAATTGAAAAATATTTAGCTATTTACAGAAATGGAGTTACTATTCATCCGGCTTATTCACAGTTGCACAGGAAATAAGACAGTCCAGAAGATTACCGATTTTTACCGGGATGTTTTATTTCACCCCTTACAGTCAGAACATTGCAGCTTCTAACTGCTGTCTGTTTCGGACATGCCAAATTTTTTGGCTTATAAAATTTGTTTTTTCTGAAACGTTTTTGAGTCCAAGTCACAAAATTATTATAAAAGAATCACCGTGACATTACTCTGCAAATGAAGTAACATTGCAGAAAACAATATTTTTCAGATATTTAATTAATGTACCTGTTATGTGCCATTTTGTGGTTTAAAGTTTTCCTTAAAAACGATATTACTTATATGGTGACCTAATGTGAATATATTTATCATTATATCAGTGAATATATTAAATGCTCAATTAAGGTTTTGCCGATTTTACAATTGATATTTTATCAAACAAATTATTACTTTCTCCTGAACAAAACAATTTGTTTAAATGCATTACTCTTAAATCAAATATGTTTGTTTATAGTTAAATAAGTTATAATTGATTTTTGATAATTTTTATTATTTAATATGGTCGAAAAAACTAACAATTCGTTCCTGTTTATATTATAAATTCGAGTTTAGATCTAATGTAGCAGGAACATGTCAAAAAAATTGTTTAATATTTGGTAAAACCACAGTAAAGGAACGAATTGCTCATAATTGATTCCAAAAGGTTATGTCGGGTAATAAGAATCTAGAGGATGAATCAATGATGAAGTGAAAAAAGTAATTGAGTTGATTCGAGTTTGGTATGTAAACATCTGGGACTCACATTTAATATAAGCAAAAGAAAAAAATAAGAAAGCAATAGCTTCAGATTTGAAAGAGGGTTTCATATGATTTAACATCAGAGAATAAAAACCAGGACAGATAATTTGCAGTTTTCATATAAGGAGGCTGAAAAAGAAATTTTTTTTGAATAATGACTTGCGATGTAAAATAGAGTATTAGGGTCCAAGCAATGATGATTCAAAAGGTTGGAATGCTCGGTAAAAAGATTTTTTGTATGGTGAAGACAGAATTTATTAAGATTTTCTATATATGAAATAAACCAGTACCACCGAAATTTATTGTGCTCAATTACAAAGAGTACATGTGGGAAAAACTGGTATTATTTAACAAAAAGAAGATTCTTTTTCTCTAAGTGCCACAACAAATTGAAAAAATTAACAAGATAACGAAATTTGCTTTGGAGATTATGTGCGATTCGCCATATTCACCAGATCTCTCTCCATGAAATTTTCATTCATTATATTCAAAATACTCGCAATACTGAACAAATAGTAATGAATAGTAATATTCATAAAGACAAAAGACACTCAAAAATGAAACAGATTTAAAAGCTGAAGTGTCCACTTTCTTCAGCCTTTAGAATTCTATCAAGATGGCATTACCCATTTGCTATACCGTTAAGACAAAGTAAAGCATTATTTCAATGAAAAAAAATATTTAAAATAAGAAAAATAAACTTACTTTTTTTAAAAAACGTCAAAACTTTATTCATATTTAAAATTATGAGCCCGTTACATTATTATGAGATTTATCGAGCTTAAAATATTTTTAAAATAATTTTAATTAATGACTAATAACAGAATTTTTTCATAATTTATGTAAATATATAAAATAATGACATTATTCCCTATTTTTATCTAAATAATAATAATATTGAAAAAAAAATTATTATTATTATGAAACTAAAAAAGCATTATTTTTTCTCTTTACATTAGGATTCTGAATGGGATTCTATAAAGAGAAATGAAGATTTTCTACAATAGTAAGAGTACATTTTTCAATAAAAATTTTTATCCATAATATTTTTCCTTTATTTTTTATACTATAAATAAGGTATTACATTGAAAAAATAAAAAAATAATATTTTTATTATTTTAATAATTTTTCACTTTTCATTTATTTAGAAAAAATGAATATTTTTGATAAAAATTTTTTATTCTTCCTAAAAGAGAAACATTTTTTAGTTGTATTATATATATATATACAGGGTCTAACATCACATTTCAAATTTATAACATCACATTTCAAATTTATAACATTTCATTTCAAATTTATAACA
>JBBMKC010223499.1:0-12048 GCA_037834085.1 Bipalium vagum
AGGGTGCTAGGGAACTTGACATGACTGTAAGCAGTTATTACAAGGCAATTAATGAAGCAGGCTTTCATTCACTTAAGCCGTCAACCGTAATTGAGATCAGCGATGACGACTTTGATCGAAGAATGGAATTTTGTCAGACAATGTTGGTATAATTCAAAAATGAGTCTTCCTTGGTCAACAAGATTATATGGTCAGACGAGAAAAAGTTCATGCTAAATGGAGTTGTTAACCGCCACAATTGCTGCTATTTGACCTACTCTAACCCTAAAATAACAATTCCTGTTAGAAACTCCAGGGTTGGGATAACGGTGGGATGTGGTTTAAGTTTACAAGGTATCATTGGACCATACTTCTTCGAAGATCCGGTAACTTGTGAGTCATACCTAGAGATGCTGAAAAAGTTTTTATGGCCTAGAATAACAAGAGGTCGTAAGTACTTAGAACGCGATGGGTCACCTGCGCACTATTCGCAAAAAGTCAGGAACTGGCTAGACAAAAAGTTCCCAAATCGATAGATTGGAAGACGCGGTCCAATTGAGTGGCCTCCTCGTTCGCCCGATCTAACTCTGCCAGACTTCTTCTTCTTGTGTACAAAATGTGTACAGAGACAGACCTCATACAGTCACTGAGCTCAAGGATAAAATCAGTCATGTTTGTAATGAAGTAGATACTGGAATGTGCCAGCGAGCATGTCTAAATGTCCTGTCTCGATTAAGCCATTGCCTAGCTCTCAACGGGCGTCAAATTATATAATTACATATTGTAATTGTTTTTAAATATGTTATTCAAATAAAAAAGGTATCACTTACTTTATATCTTTATTGTTTGTTAAAATATTTAAAATGAAAGTATGTTAACATACATAATAGACACCCTGTGTATATATATATATACCTTTAATTAAATCTAATTAAAAGGAAATAATATTATAAATAATTTGTTTTGAAAAATTTAATAAATAAATTTAAATAATAATTTTAAAATAAAGTATATTTACATAAGATAATTAAAATAATAAAAACATTGTTAATAAAAACTTTAGTGAATTATTTAATGCTAGCGTTGTGAAATAATAAATAACAATTGTTTAAGAAATAAAATAAAATAGTGTTTTTATTTTTCTGAAATATTTACAGTAATGCGATTTCAGTGAATGGAATAATAATTTATCCAATCACATTTTAAGAAATATTATCTGTACAAATGCATTCCCATTATTAATAATAAATTTTTTATTGGTCATAATATATTATAAAAGCCATTTTTCATGAAATAGTTACTAATCATAAAATACTACAAATATAAAAAATAATAAAAAATCTTAGTGTCGTCGACAACAAAGTCAGTAAATTTAAAATTTTAATAAGAAAATGTAAATAGATAAAACTAACTTTATTAAAATAAAAATTAGCACATGAAAGTGTAAATTTTAAGATTAAGAAATGTGTTCATCATTAGCTGTGACAACTGCTGTATGCTCGCTTGACCATATTTCCTTTTCGATTTAGTCATTACCTCAATGATAGTATCTTGTAAGGTCTTGATTATGTTATGAGGTTTTGAGTTAAATCGTGACTCAACTACGCCCAATGGATAATAATAGAGAAGATTGCAATCATGACCAATGCTAGCTCAAATTTCTGTAAAATCATGCTTGTATCTTCTTATCTTTATGAGCAAAATCAGACGCTTATTGGAAGACATACTTTTTTCAACCAGCTATTTTGTTCATCTAAGGTTTTAAAAATAGGTCTAAACACTAAAATAAGTGTCAGCATCCACTTTGAGACTATCATAGCTTTTCATCAATTTTTTTGAGGTCAAATCGTTTATTGTGACATTTTCTTTTGGCATTAAATATGTTCTTTGTTTCGAATACTTTTTCATAAACTTGAGTCTTGTTAAAGCCAAATCATTCAATTATTTCTTTTGTCGTCCGGTGAGAAAGGCTTACAATACTATTGCTCTTCGGTTTATTCTGAACTCAATACTAGTAGTAAATAATTCAAATTTGATTTTATTTTATTGATAAATTGGCTTATTTAAACAAAATTAATTATAGTGGTTACTCAAATAATCTTTTAATATAACTTTAAAAATATTCCAGGTTAACTCGATGATCTTGTATATTTATTAAATTTATTATAGTATATATATTGGTATGTTGGTCACCATCGGTCACCTTCGTGTATTTATTAAATGATTGAAGCGGAAGATATGTATAGATGATGAAAAAGTTTTAAATGTAAAATTTATGTTTAGTAATTAACAAAAGTTTTGAATTTTTTTTATGGAGTTCCCGATTTTGATTACTTATGAAGAAACAGAAATAAATGAATTTATAGGATGAATTATTGTTAATTATGAGTTGGATAGAAATTTGGATTAATAATATAATTTTTATAAAATATTTTTATCCAATAGATTAGAACAAAATGATAAGTAAATGTTTGTTAAAAAAATATTATTGATTTTTCTAACTCCCTTTCAAAGATGTTTAATTGATTAGGAGCGTTTTAAAAGAAATATCGTTAGAAGCTTTAAACGGAGTAGGAAATGTATTCTAGACTAAAAGAAATAAAAGCTCAATTGCGTCTGTAGTTGAAAAATGCGATAAGAACCCCTTTTAAATAGAAATATTTCAAAATCAAGGGATATTTCTATCAAAATTATATTTTCATTTTCATTATAGTTTTTCATATTTATTTTCTATTATAGCTGAAAAAGGGCATTTATTTTATTCATTTTCAAAAATTATTTAGAGTAATATGACTTTTTCTTTTTAGTTATTTTGTTCTTATATTTATTTTCTAATTTTATTATTTTGATCTTCATTTTTAAGAAAATTTATTATAATATTGTATTTTAATAATTAGGACCATGGAAATATTACCTTGGCAGAACAAATCTCCATATTCCAAAAAAGATAATACAGAAGTACAACAGAATTGTATGAAAATAAGTGGGTATTCTTATAACCAAGCCTCATTTTGTGCAAAGTACTACGATCATATGCCGGCCGTAAGCATCGGTGCGCGAATAGGAATAGATGAATGCCAAAGACAACTGAAATATCGTCATTGGAATTGTTCCTTACCTCACAATTTAGATTTATACGGAACATTCACTTATTATTGCAAGTTTATCCTTATATTACTTGAAATCAAGTTAAATTAATTATTATATATAAATGATATATAAAAATAAATATTATAACTATAAATACTTTTCCATGTATAAGATTTAAATATGAATATTATTTCATCAAATAGATATTTTCTATTATATTAGGTGCCTCGAAAAGAAATTGGATATCGAAAATCAAAGTTTTATAATGATACATATATTGAAAAAAAATATTAATCAATTATGTATTCACCATCATAAACGATAATCATCTGCAATCTTTCCATCAAAGACTGAATAGTGTCGGTAAAAATTAGCAGACTTCATCAAAAAAAGATGACAAGCTCGATTTTACCTTATCATTGTTGAAAAACATTTTTTCTTTAAGGAAGTGTTGCAGAGATCGAAAAAGATAATTATCTGTTAGCGAGATATTATGGCTATAAGCTAGGTTAGAACATTTCACGGAACTTTTGTCTATTAACTTTGGAAGTGTTCAGCTTAGTTCTATCTAAGAGAAGGATAACATCTTTTCAATGGATTAAATTTGGGCGAGCTTGTAAGAGTATATTAACTAGTCGATCAATTATTGACGTTGTAATTTAAGTCAACAATTTTCCAAAAATCAAGCACCTCGCAATATGAAATTCCCTTCCAGTCTCACCATACATACAAGAAGCACTTTTTACCTTGTATGGTCATCTTGCAGTTTGAATTGGAGTCTACTCTATAGAAAATCATTTACCATAATGGTCAGGGTTTTCATATGGAATCCACTTTTCAGAAGTGACTATTTTCTTCCAAAATGATTCTTTGTTATATCTTATTAGTATGCATTTGAAATCATAATTCAAATAGATTTCTGTTCATTTGATAAATTGTCTGGAATCACAGATCTGTATGACTTCCCAGTAAGATACAGATGATCCCGGACATCTGCTCACCACAAAAGAGATTAAAAGCCAATTCTGCACCAGTTTGCCTGAGATTCGATCAGGAAATCGCCGGTTTCATTTCGGGGCACCTAATACAGCTAACATCTCACATATTTTTTATCAGTTGTACCTGTATATAATGTAGATTTTGAAATAAAATGTAATAATTTCAAGATAAGCTCAAAAAATATTTATAAAGAATTCTTATTATTTAAATGACTTTCTCATGTTAATCACCTTATTTGTGGATGGAGACCTAAAAGTATTTTCCATTTAAAGATCCATTGTTTAATAATAATATTTTAAATGTATGAAATATCTCGAAGATTGTCATATATTTTAACTCATTTTGATCCATTTACTGATTAGAAATTTTTATAGCTTGATTACCTATTTTTGTAGCGACAGGAATTAACATTAATACGTAGTTTTATAAATTCATAATACACCACTCTTTCTGGTCTCATCAAAAACAGGTTTTTGTTTTTTTTTCAAAGGAGAAATATTCGTCCGGTAAAAGTATTTTTTGGTACTTTTGGGACTCTCAAAATAACTCTAAATTTTCTCTGTTTGTAAATTCAATAGAAAAAAAACTTCTTAGTTCTACAAAAGCAACAATTCACCGAGTTGTTTCTATTTCCGTTTGCTTTGTGTGGTACAAATATTTGATTCTTTTAAATCTTGTCCACACTATCAGAATATTTTCTGAATAGATTTTAAACATTTTTTAAAATACAATTTTGGAGACATAATAATATAATAACAGTCTTCAAATGTTTTAGAATGATCTAAATTATTTTTGTTTTTCAGATTAAAAAAATCTTCATTTTTAAAACTCGAAACAAGGATTAGCCACGATTGCCTTGAAAAGTATTCAGTAACTTTCTCCAACACTTTTCTTCAAAATAAAAAATGAAATCAAACTAAGATTATTAAATGAAAAAATAACTTAACACCACAATGTATTTAAAATATCAACTTGTTAAATTGGAAATGTCGTTTTTCTTTAATAAGAACATTTATTCCTTGAATAAGCGATGCCTAAAATCTACGTCTAACGATCTAGGCTAATTGTGAACCTTTTTTGAAGCTGCATTTTGGTCTACCAAGGAAGACACAGTGAATTCTCTTTTCGATATGAAGTCTCGAATTGTGAATAAGATCATTGCTTCAAAAGGAGCGGGTGCTGATGTTACTCATCATTGATTAATATTAGCAAATTATCATGTATATAGTTGAAAAATACAAATTTTCTTTTTTATTATAAATCCACTTAAATAAGATTAATAAACATTAGTCAAAAAGGTATTCTTCACCAGTATTAATTATTTATCACCGACGTCCACGCAATAAAAGGATACCTTTCTCGAAGAATTCGACTGATTGTGACTTGAAGAAGTTGGAAACCAAATTTTGATTTCGTCTTGGTTTTGGAACATTTCTCTTTTAATAAGTGCTCCATGAACCGAAACAAATGATAATCGGATAAGCTATATGGCGGATAAGGCAGAACTGCCAACCCAATTACTCCAATCTGTTGGTTGATTTTTAAAAAATGCAACCAAGCGTTGTCCATGCAGAAATTTTATCATCGTTGTATTCATATTTTGTCGCTTTAGAGCTCGGTTTGCACAGCGCAGTTATTACGAATAGAGATCCGAGCTTACCATCTAACCCGATTTCAGCACTTTAAGGTACACCAATCCTCTAGTTTTCCACCAAGCGCAAAGCAGGTTTTTATACCATGAACGTCTCGCTTTGGCGTTATTTTTGGAAGCTTACTTGGACTCAACTACTGCTCCTTTTGGTAGTGTTATTTTATGAGATTCATGTTTATCCGATGTAATGATTGATTCGAAAAAACTGGTGTTTTTAGCACTGCGGTAAGGAGATCCGGTCATTGTGATTTATGCAGCTGATATAAACGAAAAGAATTATTGTTAGCGACATTTCCAATTCAACAACCTCATATGATACTTAATAATAATAAATCACTTTTAAATTTTTTTTTAAAAATTACTTTTAATGAGCGCGCTAGTTTGATTATTATAACAAATATATAATTATCAAATTTTAAATTAATTAGACTTGAAATATTTTGATTATTAGATTCAATGCAAAAATACGAAGACTTTTTACTCAACCAAATAAATACGTGAAAATATTATTATTTAAAGTAATTCCGAATAATTACCGGGTACACTTTACATTTATGGAAGCTAATTTTAATAGGTGTTTTTGGAAAATTTTCATAAATTCTTGCTCTAAGCGTATACATGTATATGTTTTAGTTTAATATTCTACTGTAAAATCACTTAATACCTATTTTTATAGCCTATTAAGAAGTCTTAAATCCTTAAAGCCAAACTATACTTTTTGATACTGACAATTAAAACGCTCCGTATTTAGCAACCAAAGAAGCTGCATTTGCTCATGCAATTTCCAACGCTGGTGTGGTGCACGCTATTGCTCGCAGCTGTAAGGAAGGAAGACTCACAACTTGTGGTTGTAGCACCGATGAGCGACCGAAGCAGCTTCACAGAGATTGGCTCTGGGGAGGATGTGGTGACAATCTGAAATATGCGTACTGGTTCGCAAAAAATTTCATAGATATTCGAGAGAAAGAAAGCAGTTTTCCCAGAGGCTCGAAGGATTTGGCAAATATGATGATAAATTTGCATAATAACAGAGCCGGGCGGAAGGTCGTGTTTTTTAATTTTTTTAGTTTTTGTTTTAAAATGCACCACTGTTTACGTCTTCGTGAAAATAAATATTCAAAAAGTCTTTAACAATCCGAAATTTTCAAATTATTATTTATATTTTGAATTTTTGTTTTTATTTATTTTCCTTTTATTTATTTGATTATAATACGAAAATATTATGTAAAATATTATTATTATTTATTGTTAATAAAAAATTTTATAGAACATAAAAATGTTATGTAAAAAATTAAAGAATGAAATATTCTTATTATACAGAAAATATTTATATTAAAAAACAAACTTAAGTAATATGTCCAATGTTGACATTTCAAAATAATTTTCTAGTTATGTTTATAATTAAATTATATTTATATTTTGGTTCCTATTGTCTACATTTGCCATGTAATAAAAATCTTTAAAAATTAAAATTAATATTTTATTACTAATATTAATATAATATCCAATAATATATTTCCACGTGAGATTATCCATTCCGCCTGCTGAAAATCTGTTCATTTAAACTTACCATAATCAAAGATTTCGGAACTTGTTGTTTGATGGAATGGTGATAAGAGATATGTGATATAATGGATGGTAATATAAATAATAAAATAATAATAAATAATACAAATATAATAATAAGTAATAAACTATTAATAATAAATAAATGTTGAAAAATCATTTTCTCACTACTTAACAATAACTTATTTATTTTTACAAGCAATATTTTACTTTTCCTTTAACTTTTCATTGTATTTGGTTAGAAAAATTGGTTTAAAACGGCTTAACATTAAAGTTCTTTTATGAACCTATTATTTTAATTTAATATCATTTAATGAAAAGAAAATTAAAAATATTTCTCTGAATAATATTACATATAGAAAATGTGTTTCATGATCTTCAAAAATGTTTTCATTTAATTAGTTTTTTATATTTTCTCGTGAAATGTTAAACTCTGAGACTTAATATATTTTAATAAATCTTTTATTTCTTTATTTTTTTCATTGGATTTTATATATACATATATATAATATAAATTGATGTATATTTAAAAGATAATAAAATGTATGATATACTACTAACTTTAATTAAAGTCTTAGTTTAAGTTCCATGTTAAATGTTCAATAATAATAATACTTCTTTGGTTTCCAAGTCTCTGTATAGGATGATAAACATAGTCGCAAAGTGTTGTGTCTTTTTCCATAATAAATGAAAAAGCCTGGGTATATTTTAATGTAAATGAAGACAGAATTTGTTACAAGTAATTTTAATGTAAATATGAAGTAACGAATTTAGTAATGTGAATTTTTAAAAATAGTAATCTTTAATTTAAATGAAGCGAAAATAAAAACAATTTATAAATAACGAATCTATCCTATTAACGTCGTGTGTAGAAAAACACTTTCTGAATAATTTCAATGTGATTATTTTCTGAATTGATAAATTTCACTGTACCTTTCAATAGGAAAGTATCTGTACAAATGGCTGGCATAACATTTATTCTCCACATAAATTCTGTGACACAACGAATTGCATCGTTCTTTTTCTGTGAGAGATAGCCTTGAAAACTGCTAAATTTTGGAACTGAATGAACTCTGCAAAATCCATTAAATATTAATAGTATCAATGATTTCCGTGATCTACTTTTTTACCTGATCTTGGAGTTTGAAAAAAACTACATCGACGATATAATGTGCGTTGTCTTGTTTGTAATAATTTCTTACTTAAATAATAATCTGAGTGTTAACATAAAAATTATATCTTTGGGGTAAAGTTATTCTTAAAATGTAGATATGGTATTAATACTTTAATATTGAAATTATTATTATTATTCATCAATATCTTGGTCTTTTTAGAAAAATAATTACTTTTATTATTTCTTCTCTGAATTCATATTTGGTTAACAAAAAAATCCATTAGGATTTTATGAATACATAATTTGTCCAAGTAAAAATACATTAGATAACAATTTTTATCATATAATCGTTCACCCTTATTAAAGTAATACAAACAAATGTCTGAAAATGAACATAATTCTCTTCCATATTAATTTATTTAAATAATCCATAATAGTTAAATTATTTAAACAAAAAATAATTCTATGACATAAATAAAGATGAATTTATATTTGTCATTAAAATACTTTTCAAACTATAGCAAATAGTTTACTTTCATTCTTATAAACTAAGTGGACTTGTTTGATAACGCAATAGAATCTTTAATGACGTAAAATTTAAGAAAAAGTTAAAATATTTTGGTAATCACACATTACATTTTTGTTGTGGTTTTCTTTTATGTTTATAAGTATGAATTCTCAGGGTTTAAGGGATTATATAAAAAATTTTGAATTCCATTTGAAGAATTGATGATGTTTCGATGAAATTCAATTATTTAACCATTTTTGAACAGCATCATAATTCTTGAAGCATTTCTCAGACAGACCGGATGGGATGGATCGGAACAAGTGGTAATCCAACGGATCAATATCCGGTGAGAAAAAAGAATGTAATACTTTCGAATTAAGGTCTTGTGATTTGTTTTTCACAATTTTCACAACATGAAGCCAGGCGTATATATATCACTTTTCGATTTCTATTGTAAATTCTTGAATAAAATGTATTTTTATGTTTTGAATGCCCGTAATAATTTTCTTAAATGAGAACTTCAGCATTAAAAATCTGATGTCTTAATTTTTTAAGACAAGATAATTATTTATAATTAACATTAACCTGTTTAAAAAAATGTAAGATTCATAGTAAGTTATTTTATAAAAACAGAATTTCTCAATCATTTTAAAACTTATTTTATAGATTATTATTATTATCATATTTTCAAAAAATTATTTCAATAATTAGTTTAAATAATATTTACACGATAACTGATAAATAAAAAGAAAGGGAAATAATATACTTAATCTTACAAAAATAATATGTAAATAGATGAAATTGTCAGATGAAATTAAAATGCTGCTGTTGCAAAGTAAGATTTATTGTATTTCATTTGCAAGTGATCAAAATCAAAGAAAAAGAAAATGAACAAAAACCTAATGTAAAATTATAATTTACTATGAGATTGTTCTATCCAAATGTGTGAATGAGAGTAATTTTGAAATTTTAATTTTGTGTTAAACAAAAAATTGAAATATATATTTATATCAAATGTTTTCTTTAAATCAAAGTTGTGCTTATTTTGAAAAATACACTCTTCAAATAATGTTAATGTCAAATGAATGCTAAAACTGATCCTGAAACATTTCAAGTAAATCATTAAAATATTTTGAAATTCTGTTTGTTCATGAAGTAATATTGGGTAAGGGTTTTAGTATTTTATAATAACACTGAGATTGAATATTATATTTAATATAATGTTAATGTTTTATGTTAAAATATTCTGGAATTGTGAAATAATTATGAATATTTTTAAAGGTCGGTAGTTTTTTAAAATTTCAATATCAAAAGAATAAATTCCATCTCTGTGTGTCTCAACTCTATTCGAGTCACCCTTTGTTTTTTTGAGACCGAGAGAGGAATGAAAAAAGTAAGCATCCTATGTATACTGTTTAGTTTTAAACTCTAAAGGACAATTTTTCCAACCATTGAGGTATGCATGACATCTTTACCGTGTATTGTTAGGGTGCTATTTTCTTTGCTATTTCTTTCTTTTCTATTTTACCAATCATCATTTGATGCTAATAACCAAAACAACAGGCCTGTTTACCTACACAACCCTTGAAACCTTTGATAGTTTGTCCTGTCATAAATTAATGTAACTCACTTGAGTTTTTCTCCCTTCAACATATCCCTCTTTCATGATATCAAGCTTGCTTAAACGTATTCATAATGATGCATTTCAAAACTTTGGCTTTCTCAATTTGAATGATTTTGCGAGTTTATTCATTATTTGCGAGTCTGTGTGCCGTTTGTGATAAATGATTAATTGGAACTAGGCTTCTTTTTATTTATGTTAGAATTATATTTTAAAATACCAGTAATGTAAAATAATTGTTATAAATAAATAGTCAAAGTAGTCGTCAAGCAACCTTAATATTGTTCCACAAAACATGAAACTCTGAACCCCTTCGAATTGTGAACTTATAGGCGAAATCGTTAGTAAAAAGTTGGGAACCACTGATTTAGAGAGTAAATGTTTTTGACAGATGAATTTAGAAAATGATTGGAAACATGTATTATGAAAAAGAGTAGTTATTGTTTAATTTTTTGACAAATAAATATGAATATTTATAATTTAACAATATCATTTATTAGGCAGTACTCCAGATGTCTTCAGTTGCTTGCAAATGTCACGGTGTGTCCGGTTCGTGTAGTTTGCGAAGCTGTTGGAAACAACTTCCCCCTTTTATACAGATAGGACACCAGGTTACTCAAAAATATGATATGGCCAAAAAGGTGAAGTTCAATCGCAAAGGTACTCATCTCAAAAAGATTTCTGGTCGACCGAAACGTATTTCGGAAAATGAACTGATTTTCTACGAAATGTCACCAAATTTTTGTGAACTGAGCAAAATTCATTCGGGCTTCGTCACGTCTGGAAGAGAGTGTCGTCTTGATCGAAAAAAGTCAGAACGTTGCGAAGTACTCTGTTGTAATAGAAATTATCGAACTTACACTAGAGAGGTCCATGAGAAATGCCATTGCAAATTCATTTGGTGTTGCAAAATCAAATGTCAAGTCTGCATTCGTTTGGAACAAGTTCACGTCTGTAACTGATCCGGTCATGAATTAGATTTCCGGTTTTTGTTTCTTCATTGAATATATTCAGATTTCTTCTGACCTGGTTTTAATTTTCATAGAAGTTATACGTTTCGGAATCTACCTGTTTTATTAACAATTTCCTATGTTTTCCTCACCACAAAGGCACACGTCGTTGACACTGAAGCGATTTGAGATCCCCAAAAGTAGTGTTACATTACGATTTCAATTGTTCCTGTCAAACATTATTTCTAAATTGGTGATATTAAATATTTCTTGAAGACTATGCAACCATTAAAAATGTTTTCGTGTAATTTATTCTATATTTGCGAATTTTATTTATTTATTAAACTCTGTAAATAATTGTGATTACTAAAGAAATCTTTTGATCTATGAATAGTAAGATAATCGTACCAGTGACACAAGATGAACATGATAAGAGAATGAAAGTAAATTACATTGTTAAGATCCTAAGAGGGTGGTTAAAGTGATATTAAATATACGGAGCTTAAGTTTATCTTAGGTCTCAACGGTTGAAGGTTGCTTGAGGTTGTGTTCGATAAAATTATTTAAATG